>VDFB02062539.1:0-14138 GCA_007258455.2 Sequoia sempervirens
TAGTTGGGAAAAGTTATAACTTTTAAGTAACCGTGGAGAAGCACAATTTATATGACAAAAATATAGTATATTTTATATGGAGAGAACTAATGCTATGCCTTTAAGTTATTTTTTTGGAAATTAAGGAAATATAACAATTCATTTTTTAACAATAAAAATAAAAGATATATATTAATTGTAGATTGTGTGAAGAGTCAAAAAACTTTATTCAAAATTCATTGATATATGTTGACATAAGAATCATTATTGTCTATTGCATGTTCATATAAATATTTTTAACTATGAATATTATGCCCAGGTGCTTAATATGCATAGTATCCTAACTAGCATATGAAATCATCAAAGCATGCAATTTCATCACACAATGCATGCGTATACTCATTAATCAATTCATTGCAACATCTCCTTCTTTGATGCTATTTACGTGCCAACTAGTCGTACGAATCACCTTCCATAACTTGATAATTTGAGATGAAACGTAATTTGCAATAGCTTCTACGTTCATTTCTCAAACATGTGAATCAATCGAATCATTAGATCCAGTTGAAGTATTCGACGCAAGAATCAAAGAAGTATAATCTTAGCATTGCTTGTGAAGTCTATAATAGTAAGTGGTGTGTACTCTTCAGAATCATTAGTTAACAAAAAAACAAATTTTTTAATTTATTGTAGAAAATTAACAATTATTTCTCCTTAAGATATTTGCCACATAATTAAAGATAAGATATATATGATTTAAATGTTTGATTTTTGTTTTAAATTTTTAAAATTATTTAAATATTTGATTTTTGGTTTTGAATTTGGAAATTATTTAATTTTTTTATTTAGCTTGATTATAAATCAAGCATTTTAGATAAGATATATATGATTTAAATCTTTGATTTTTGTTTTAGATTTTAAAAAATATTTAAATATTTGATTTTTGGCTTTGAATTTAGAAATTATTTAAATCTTTTATTTTGCTTTATTAAAAATAAAGCATATTTTTAATTGATTTTAGAAACTAAAAAATTATGTCTACTGGAAATATTATAATTAAAATATTATTAATTATATTAGATTATTAATAATTTATATCTTATCTTTATTTTATTTTATTTTTAGAAAAAAAAATTAACAAATTTTCATTTTTTAATGTTTCTAAAATTTTGGCTACTTAAAATCATTAAAATATTAATGGTATAATATTTTATTAGATATATATAATTGAAATCTTATCTTAAGATATAATAATAATCTATAATACAATATAATAAGATATCTTTATTTGATTATTAGAGAAAAAATTTAGAAAATTTTCATAAAATGTAAGAAATTTACATTTTTCTTATTTTCCTAAAATCTCAAGTCCTAATATTCCGGCTTTGTTTTTTTCTTTCACGGATGTGCTAACCTCAAGCTGTGCTGCCATTGTTTTTTTCTTTCACGGATGTGCTGACCTCAGGCTGTGCTGCCATTGTAGGGTTATCCCTATCAACATAATTAAATTTTGACTAAAAAAATATAATTATATTATTAAAACAATATTAATATTAATTTATCACGAGTTCTAGTCTCCCCCGTCCCGTGGTACCGGAGGGCGTGTCGCGCCAGTGCCGCCGGTCACGTTAAAAAGTTTACCAGGCGCACTGCAGTTTATAGGGTCGTGCTACCCGATTCCTACAGTCTAAAATATATATATATATATATATTAATATTAATTTAGAATAATTAGTTTATGTATTTTTACAATTTATGTAATTACATAATGTAAATAATTTAATATTTGATAATTATATACTCAAATTATAGTAATAAATGACTAAAATCAATTTTTAAATTAAATTCATATTACAATAAAAACATATACAATATTAAACCATATTACATTTAATTCTATTAAATTTATAAATATATAGTTTTCCAGTAGTTAATTTTATAATTTTTTCTTCCATTAATTATAGATTTTACAATTAACTATATTCTACAATTAATTCTATATTTTAAATTATATTTTCTTTAAATTTTATATTTATTGTATTCTATATTTTTTATTGAGTATATATTGTAGATTTAGATATTATTGAGGTATGTATTTTATATTCTATAATGTATTTTTCAATTTCTATTTTACATAAAAAAAAATTGCATGTCAATTATTTCTTTAAAAAAATTATGTCCATTTTCTTTTAAAAAATCAATAATTTTTTTTTGTATTTAACATTAAATCTTAAATTTTAAATATTACATTTTGTATTTACTTTAACATTTAAATTAGATTTATTTTTTAAATCATATATATAATTAAATTTATTTTTTATATTTTATCTTTCATATTTTAAATGAATAAAAAAATTGTAAAATATATAATCTAGAATAAATTAAAATTAAACTTTTATATTATAAATTTTATATGAATTAAAAAATTTAAACCAAATCAAAATAATTTAAAAAAAAAAAACTTTGTAATCCTAGCATGCTTTATAAATTTCTTACCTATATGTGATATACAAATTAACTTTATTTGCACCATTCTGTGATATGCATCATGCATGGGGCTTGATAGATAGACGTTGTCGTGGAGTAGAGTGTAGACAATGGATCTGTGGAGTGTAGCCTTCCAAGCTTTTAAACCTATGCCTAACCCTACTGTACATAGATCGTCGCAAATGTAGATTTTTACCCTTGAACTCTTTTGCACCGATGCACAAGAAAACAGCAAAAAGATCTATTTAAAGAAACCTTGTATAACTAATTGCAGCTACATAGTCTAGATAGAAATAAAGGTGAGAAAAACAAAAAGCCAGGTACTATACATAGATCATCACAAATGTAGATTTTTACCTTTGAACTCTTTTGCATTGACGCGCAAGAAAATATCAAAAAGATTTGTTTAAAGCAACCTTGTACAATTAAATGCAGAGCAGGAGCTCTATGTAATTTGGATAGAAATAAAGGTGAGAAAAAGAAAAAGCCAGCTACTATACATAGATCGTCACAAATGTAGATTCTTACCTTTGAACTCTTTTGCACCGATGCTCGGGAAAATAACAAAGAGATCTATTTAAAGCAACCTTGTACAATTAAATGCAACTATGTAATTTGGATAGAAATAAAGGTGAGAAAAAGAAAAAGCCAAGTACTATACATAGATCTTCACAAATGTAGATTCTTACCTTTGAACTCTTTTGCACCGACAAGTGGGAAAAGAGCAAAAAAGATCTGTTTAAAGCAACCTTGTATAACTAAATTACTAATTGCAGCTACGTAATTTGAATAGAAATAAAGGTGAGAAAAAAGAAAAATTTGGGTACTATACATAGATCATCACAAAAGTAGATTCTTTCCTTTGAACTCTTTTGCACCAACATGCAGGAAAATAGCAAAAAGATATGTTTAAAGAAACCTTGTACAATTAAATGCAGCTATGTAATTTGGATAGAAATAAAGGTGAGAAAAATAAAAAGTCAGGTACTGTATAAAGATCATCGCAAATGTAGATTCCTACCTTTGAACTCTTTTGCACCAATGTGCCAGAAAATAGCAAAAAAGCTTTGTTTAAAGCAACCTTGTAATATTAAATGTAGCTACATAATTTGGATAGAAATAAAAGTGAGAAAAAGAAAAAGACAGGTACTGTACATAGATCATCGCAAATGTAGATTCTTAGCTTTGAACTCTTTTGTAGCAAAAAGATTTGTTTAAAGCAACCTTGTACAATTAAATGAAGCTACGTAATTTGGATAGAAATAAAGGTGAGAAAAGAAAAAGCTAGGTACTATACATAGATCGTCGCAAATGTAGATTCTAACCTTTGAACTCTTTTGCATTGATGAGCGAGAAAATAACAAGAAGAGATTTGTTTAAAGCAACCTTGTATAACTAATTGCAACTACGTAATTTGGATAGAAATAAAGGTGAGAAAAAGAAAAAGTGATGCAGGAGCATCCAGTGGTGTAAGGGCAATCCTGCATCAACCAAAAAAAGAAAGATTTTAATTTCCTGTTGGTTGTTTCTTAGATGTTTTTGCATTTTTGGATACCCCTTTAGCTATTAAAATATTCAAATCCAAATTTGGGGCCCTTAGAGGCTCCGGATGGGCCTGAAAATTTGCGAAAGCCACATCGTCTTTTCAAGACCTTTCTGAAAAGGTATTATCATTGAAAATCCAACGGTCGGATTAAAAGTTATGGCTTTCGAAAGTTGGTGCATTTTTAGAAATGTGCTAATTTTCAAATGTGAATTTAAATTTGAGTTTCAAATTGTAATTTGGGCACCAAACCGCTGAAACTCATATTTGAATGTTGTTCTCGCTCCAAATTCGAAAGGAGCTCTATTTATGGGTGGGATTTCTAATTTTTGGTAGCTTTTTGGGGGACAATTTCGCATATTGCGAAAAAGGGATTTTTCTGTAATTCTATAGTTTTCATATTTCCAGAACTTGAGGATATCAGATCCTCTGCATGTAATAAGATCATTTTTAGAATAATAAAATAACATTCTATGTTTGGTGTGTTAATTTTTTGTGTCTCGAGTTGCCCTACACCACTGGATGCTCCTGCATCAAAAAGCCAGGTACTCAGAGTATGATGCCCAAAGCTTACTTCCTATGGTGAATTTCACATATTTTAGGCTTCTTTTTCAAACTAAGGTTTTCCTCATTCACCTTTCAAGTAATGGGATGGGCCCCTCCTAGGATTCTATTTCAATTTTATATTATACAATTTATGCATGTTCTTTTGAATACTACTTCACTCTGACGTCTATTTGAAAAGGGATGGAATGAGTAAAGGGAAGAAGCTTTCTATTGTTCTATTGACTTTAAGACAACCTTCAAACACTTTTCATTTTAATGTCGGCATAGAAGTGTACATTTTTGTTCAACATTCAAGATTTGAAATTTTAATTTGCTATATAATTTCATGTGATTTTTGATATGTTTATGTGTATTGCACACACTTAAAGGTGCAATAAGAGAGGTTCATTGTTATATTAGGCTATAGAACAATTGATTTTTTTGAAGTGGTTGAAAGAGTGTATGTTGTGGATCAGTAAGATAGATTAAGATATTAAAATATAGTTGGGAAAAGTTATAACTTTTAAGTAACTATGGAGAAGCACAATTTATATGAAAAAAAGATAGTATATTTTATATGGAGAGAACTAATGTTATGCCTTTAAGTTACTTTTTTGGAAATTAAAGAAATATAAAAATTCATTTATTAGCAATATAAATAAAAGATATATATTAATTGCAGAATGTGTGAAGAGTCAAAAAAACTTTATTCAAAATTCATTGATATATGTTGACATTAGAATCATTATTGTCTATTGCATGTGTAGACACGTCAAATTTGCATTATGCATATTCATCCGCTCAATAAATAAATCAAATGCATCACATCCATTCACCTATTAAATCAGGTTCTTATCATCAAAAGCTCAATCATAGTTTAATTAAATAAATTAGGACTTTATTTAATTAAATCTCAAAACTCATTCTTCATCCTTTTCTGAATTAAATAAATCAAGTATTTAAGTCATAAAAGTCAAAGCATCCTAATCATCATCCTAGCTAATTAATCCTGATTAAATCTAATGCTAATCTCACCCACTTGCATTCTCTAGATTTGGCCACTTGCACATGAAATTGCATTTAATTGATTTATCAAATTATTTATTTTCAACTTGGCATAAAGGGAGAATATTCTCCAAGTTTGAATCTCACCCCAAGTGGACATGTACACCCAACAGAGCATTTATGAGGCCTTACATGCCTCTTACATGTCCCCTTCCAAAGTCAAAATCAGCATTTATGGCAAAATTTGAATTCAAATTTTCCCTCTCATGGGCACTCTTCCCAAATCTTGCACATCCATTGGCCTATCACATGATGACAAGTGTCCTTCTTTCATTTGTCTAATCTTTGTCCCACATTGGTCTCTCTTCAACACTTAGCATTTTGAAAATCTATAAAGTAGAGGCTTTATCTCTTATCAAATCCTTCACCATCTCTTCACAATTTCATCCAAAAAGCATATGCAAAGTTACTCTCCTTGAGAACTAATTTTTTTCATCATTTTCATTACATTTACATCATCATTTTAGCTATTGATCAAGGGTTGGGAAAGGGTCACTAGCACATGTGACACCAATCCACTATGGAATAGGTGATTGTTGTTGTTTTCATAATGTTTTTAGCTTCATTTGGTCATGTATTGCATTTGGAAACATCTACAAGGTATTTCATAGGAGTTATTTTGATAGATATGTAAAGTACTAATCCATGTTTTAGATGTTTCATGGGTGTTGATGCTTGGCTGCCCCAATTGACGTTAATGAGCCGTGGAGGGGAGCCAGTGGGGTCAAGCATCTAACCATCCGCTAGAGATAAGCGTAGCTAGACTTTTCCAAGTGGGAATCCAACAAATATTGTCTTACACATCCATAGGGCTTGTAATTGTTCTTTGTTTGAAAACACAGTGTTGTATTTGAAAACATTTTGCAAACAAACATTCAACATGATTCTCAAAATTTCAAACCCTCTTGAAGACAAATATCATTGAATCAATCCATATGTTACTACTTTCCCTGGGGATTCACATCCGTAGAGGTTCCTAAGCATTGGATTATACCTCAATTTGTCTTCTTGAGTAAACAATAGGAAAACCCTTGCCTTAAGTTCATTGAATTTCCACATAAAATATCTTGTGGGGTTTAAAGAAATTAAGACATTGGACATCTTAGTTTGAAACTTTAATCAAAGAGTGTGTTTTTGGTAAAAAGTACTCATTAAGCAAAGATAACAAATTGGACCCCACACATGTGCTTGATATCTTTTGGTCATATTGGTCTTTTGATTGCTCTTAGAGAAAAGTGTGTTCTTCAATACCTTGGCCTAGTAAACAAAGTCTCTCTAAGTCTCTTAGGATCATCAAAACTTTCATCTATCTTCCAAACATTCATCAATCCATCTCACCAAAACAACTTTAGATCTTTGCAAACATCATTCTAGACTTAGGCACATCATCAAAATCAAAATCACCTTGTTTAGTTAGGGGGCATGGGAATGTATCCTTTCTCATACCTCTAGTTAAATTAGCAATCCTTTGAACAAGTTCATCCTAAAGATCACATCCAACATCTTAGGGTTTACAAGTTCATCATCCAAATCAAACCAATCAAATCAAGCCCTAAGTCTAGCATTGATCCAAAGTCCCTAAATGTTCAACACTCTCATCATTCACCCCATTCATTCTTCATACCATCATTGATCCTAGAACACCTTAGAGGTCAACAAGGTCAAAACACAAGAAGAACATGGAATATAAACTAGATTCATACATCATGAGCAGTCCAAACCAACCAAACTATCCAAGCCTCACGAAACCATGGGATTATGGAAACTCACATCCATACATAGGATCACTATCTCCTACGAATATCAATAGCACAACGAATGTGAGTATGCCCAATCTTGAATTTTGGAACACATCTCCCCATGATAGATTTAAATCAAAGTCCAAACTTACAAGTCTATCCTCCAAACAATCAATACATGAGTCTTCAAACAAGCAACATCATCCCACCAAATCCCTACTTGCCAAATGTGGATGTACCAAGTGCAAGTTTTTGAAACATGAATCCTAACTCGGAAAACTTTGGAAAAATGATTCCCAATACCAACAATGTTCATCCTATCATGCCAAATCTGAACATCATCCCAAATCAGAACATTATCCAAAGTCAATTTTCCCATAATCCCATTCAAAAATCGCAAGTAGGCATCCCAAATACGCTTAAACAAAAGAAAAATCAACTATCTCAAAATCAAGAAAAAATTTTGCGAGATCAAATTGCGGAACTTTCCAAAATAGTTGAGGCATTGCACCAAGGGAAATCTCCACCACCATTACCTACATCATTCCTTGGTTTAGGGATTCCCCCTTTACCTAACACCAATCACGCCATCCAAATCAATCCACCTACCATCAATCAAACCATCACGACAAATCCTTTGAATATACCATCGACATCACACCAATGGATGGTATCTAATCAAACAACAATGTTGATCCCAACCAATCAAAATACGGTCTCCCAAAGACCTATCACCTCGGTCAATCCAACCATCTCTATCACTTCGATCACTCCAACCACCACTATCACGCCCATCACATCTCAACCCCTCACTACCATGATCGCTCCGAGCGTATCTCAAACACTTGTCACTACATCCAACACGATTTTGAATCCACCACCACCCCGACCACCACCAATTTCCACCACATCAATCCAATATAACGCGACATTACAAGCTGCTTTTCAAAAGGGATTCCAACAATATCTAGCCAGGCAACAAGCAACACAAGCTCAACAAGTGAAACAATCCTCTCAAGCTGCCCAAGCCTCTCGAGCTACACAACAAACAACAACTGTTGAGAACAAGGATCAAGATCAATCCATCATTGAGCACCTTGAAGTTGTCTCTACTCCATCCAATGATCAAATGAACACATGCCAAGAGTCACTTCTCAATCATGATCAAAATCCACCAACAATACCCAACAATGATCCAAGTCAACAAATGTCAACATCATTTGACCATATGGTTGAAGACCTTAGAAATCTCTCCACCGCAATTATCGAAAACAATGATCAAAACCTCTCCATCGAGGAGCACATTGAGGATGTATCTACACAATCCGATGATCAACTCACCATACATCAAGAGCCACTTTTTAGTGATCTCTTTCAAGGAGTGTTAGGATTATTTGATCTAATTGACATAATGCACAATCAGTTCACCTATGATCATGTTGAAAATGTCTCTACATCGCCTTACAAGTTAGAGGACATATCTCAAGAATTTATTCCAAAGCATGATCAAAATCTTTCACCAAAGTCTAGCAATGGTCATTTTCAAAACATGTTGATCCCCTCTGACCTCATGGTTACAGATGCTGAAGGAACCTTGAACTTGACCATGCCTAAGGTCGACATCCAGAATTCCTTTGTAAGAAATCCATCCTTTGAAGATGCCCCATGTCAAGAACTTGATCCAAAGCATGTCAAAAACAACTCCGAAATCATTCAAGATCAAAAATTTGTAGCTTCGAGCTACTATAATGATCTAATGGACACTCTCCTATCCATACAAGATGTCACAAATGATGATCACACCAGCATAATGCATATTCATCCATCTACCCATTAGATGCTTTCTATGGATGGACACGTAGATGATCTTCATCTAGAACAAAATTATGTTACACAAAAAGAGCAGATTCTTAATTCCTACAATCAAACGAAGTTGTCAACATCAAGATCGAATATGTCCCAAACTCAGATTGAGGACATCATGAATAAATATATCCATCATTATCCGCTCAACAAAACAAGTCAAATAGAACATCCAGAGTTAGCAGAGCAGTAAATTGAAAGAACGTCAACTACGGTGGTCATTTGTCAGAGCATGTTTATTGAACAAGATATCTCAAAACGAGCAGAATCAAAGCATGAAGGTACTACTACCACCATACTGGGGGCAACTTCATCTTGTGTAAATGTCAACATAGGGAGCATGAAGAATTCTTATGATGAAACCATTGCCAATACTACAACCAGTCACGTCATGAATTGTCATCCACCCATCACCCCATCCATGAATTGGGACCAACGTCAAAAGAAAGATTTGAATCAAAGTACAAAGAACGTTATCAAAGAAAAAGAAGTTGTTAAGCATAATGGACAAATCAAATACATATGGATACCAAAGAATACAAAGAAAGATCATCCCTATCACACTCCATCAGTCAAAGAAACTATGGGGCAAAATCAAAAAGGGAAATATATCCATCAAAGACGTCCACAAAAGCAAAAACAAGTTTCTCAAGTGACGTACAAAGTGTATCAAGCAGTTGGTCCTAATTCCACGCACACTTCCGTATCCACCCATCATTGCTCATCTTCCCAAGTTTGGAGAGTCAAAGGTTCCAAACTGTCAACCAATCCATCTCTTATCCCTAAACACTCCATCCACTTCCACGCATAATATCCAATTCTTACATTGACCGTGTATTGGCAATGACCTTCATCATAAGGTTCAGAAGGCACTTTATTCGCGATGTCGCACAAAGGCAGTTAACCGGTATCAGCATCGGAAATCTCAAGTTGCATTCAAGTCTGATCTTAGCAAAGCGCCTTCAAGCAAGATATCGATGGCACATTATGACAGGGGCATCTGCATCAATGACACCTTTGCGATTCAGCATGAGCTTAAAAACTTTTGAAAAAATCAAAAAAAGCAAAAAAGCAAAAAATCCAAAAAAATTAGAAAAAGGATCAAAAAAATCATCCTCTAGTGAAAACCGCATGGGCGGCACTTTAGGCAAGACCATGATGAAAACCTGGAAAACAGGCGTCATGTGTAGAATCGAGCATCTACGTGCGCCAGTTCAAATGAAAGCATCTCATCCCATCCATAATAAATCGAGCATTCCATCCATCTCATCCATAATAAATCCATCCATCCATAAACCATTGATCCAATCCATTTGCATATATTTGTATGCATCATCCAAGTTATCTTGATCTTGATGAAATTTTGGGGCACACCTTACGCTTGCTTATGGTAAACATCTTGATATGGGTTGTTTTCATTGATCCCATCCTATGCAGCATTATTTGAGCCATGAAGCATTATCCAAATGAGCATTCTTTATCTGAACACCTTATCTTATTGCAAGATAATCCTTGGCATCCTTTGCGTATCCATCCATCCATACACTTATCCGAACATCCATCCATGGCATTCCATACATTGCTAGACATTGGGGGCAGATATTTACATCTTGCTTCGGGAATAAATCTTGATCTATATCCTCCTACTCATGTGGCAATCCGAACATTGGAAAATGTTGAAATCAAACTGGTCAAACCACTTGTGAGCAAAAAACCAAATCACTAGCCCATGGCACATTTTGACAAGAATACATTCCTTATCAGTCTTCATCTTTCATCAAACATCAATCGATATCAGTCGCATCTAAGTTGCACGTCAAACGTCACATAAAATCATCCAAACATCTTTTGTTCAAAATCAAGTTTCATCAATCTTGATCAAATCAAATCCAATCAACTCATCATCATCCTGAGATATCTTTCCCAATAATTGTGTTGCTTAACACTATCCTTGCATTGTTGTGCGTCCTCAACAATGTTATCATCATCAATCCCATCAACATCCCAATCCTTGTGTTGCATAACACTATCATTGCATTGTTGTGTATCCTCAACAATGTTATTATCATCATCAATCCATCGATCCGATCAATCCATCTTAGCTTGGTTTGCAGCAAAATCTCAAATAGAGCACTGATATCATCACACATATCCATATCCAAATCGTCAAAATCATGTGAAAATCCAAAAACATCCAAATCATATCAAAATCCAAAAACAAGTCAAAAACAGAAAACATCAAAAACATTGAAATCCGAACTACGTTGTCTCTGAGCTTAAACATAGGCAAGGCTAATCTCTGATCAGCCCTCGAGAGATCAAAATCCAAAAACATTCGAAAAACATCAAAATCCAAAAACATTTGAAAAACACAAAATCCAAAACATTCGAAAAATAAAAAATCAAAACATTTGTAAAATCTGGAAAACCCCAAAACATCAGAAAAACATCAAAATCCAAAATAGCCTCAAAACATTTCAAAGATGTCAAAAACATCCAAAATGTTTGAAAAATCCATCCGTCATTTAAACTCACCCATAAATAATCGATCATCCATAATGATCGTCACTTTCATCCTTTAGCAACACAAGCAGAAACAATCATAGCAATCAGCAAAAGTAAGCTTCAATCATAAAATCGAAATCGAAACAGCAAACCGTTAAATGCAAAATCAAACTTGTGATCAGTCGCAAACATGTCGATCCAACCTTATATCAACATCTGTCAATCAGCTTATCAAACCATCATCATCTTTTGTACAATGCATGTCTAGGATATATCGTTAAGGCAATGGGAATCATTTTGGATATCACTTTGGATTCTTATCCTATCGAAACAAATCCCTTTGGGTGAAGGTACTGGCGAGAGAACATCAACTTGTTTGTGTGTAGTCTTTTTCTTTGACTTATCTTCATTGGCATTTCGGTCAAGGACCTCTCGATGATATCTAAGCGAAAGATTTAGAGAAATAGGAATGGGGAAATGATCATTATCTTTTGTCTACTGTGCTTGTTGGGCGTTCTTAATAAAATAACTTGGTGAATACTTGCTTTGTTAGATATGTATGGAGGATGTTTTGAAATAACTTGATGACTATTGCATTGATTGGTTATGCAACTCGTGTTTTGGTCAAGATGTTGAGACTACAAGTGCATCTAAGCGAGGTTACGTATGTCGAGGTGTGAACAAGAATGCTCCTCTATTTGTCGAGTCAAAGTCCATCACACTAAGTACAATGCCATCCTGGTCCTTTATACCTTGATGCATCGTGCTTAGGCGTGTTATCAAACATAAAGTAAGTGACCCTTTGAAAATCCCAATCCTTGATAAAGCAAAATCATCCATCTATCATCATCATTTCTCATCATCATTTCTCATCATCATCTCTCATTATGTTGGACTTGTTGGATCCTCTTGTCATCATCTCATTTCCATGCTAACATTGCATCATGAATAGTCCATCATGCATCCATCCTGCATCCACAAACCATTGCATACATCCATCATGCATCCATTATGCATTCATCTTGCATCCATAAATCATTTGAATTCTACATATCATCTCACATGCATCATCATCATAATATAGATCTGTTAGTCTAAGCATCTCATAACTCATCCATTGCATAATCATAGCATATCACATCATCAATCTCATCCATCTCATATCATATCATCATTTAAGTTGTTTAGAATAATATAGATTTGTTATTCTAAGTATCTTAAAATCATTTCATTTGCATCATCGTCCATAACCATCCATTTTGAACCTCTTTATCGTGAGATCGACCCTCAAATCGAATCTTTCGCTCGATCTCTCGAGGGGGCAATGTACCAGTGTACTTCTTTCCACTGGGGCATCAAAAAATTAGAAAATTTTTAAATTTCGATCGCGAAAAGTTTATTCTTTGAACCAACACAACAAGTACATTGCTTCAAAGAGGGGCAAAATGTAGACACGTCAAATTTGCATTATGCATATTCATCCGCTCAATAAATAAATCAAATGCATCACATCCATTCACCTAGTAAATCAGGTTCTTATCATTTAAATAAATCAAAAGCTCAATCATAGTTTAATTAAATAAATCAAGCTTTATTTAATTAAAATCTCAAACATGCATCTTCCATCCTTTTCTGATTTAAATAAAACAAATATTTAAGTCTTAAAAGTCAAAAGCATCCTAATCATCATCCTAGCTAATTAATCACATTAAATCTAATGCTAATCTCACCCTTGCATTCTCTAGATTTGGCCCTTGCACATGAAATTGCATTTAATTGATTTATCAAATTATTTATTATTTCAACTTGGCATAAGGGAGAATATTCTCCAAGTTGAATCTCCCCAAGTGGACATGTACACCCAACAGAGCATTTATGAGGCCTTACATGCCTCTTACATGTCCCCTTCCAAAGTCAAAATCAGCATTTATGGCAAAATTTGAATTCAAATTTTCCCTCTCATGGGCACTCTTCCCAAATCTTGCACATCCATTGGCCTATCACATGATGACAAGTGTCCTTCTTTCATTTGTCTAATCTTTGTCCCACATTGGTCTCTCTTCAACACTTAGCATTTTGAAAATCTATAAAGTAGAGGCTTCATCTCTTATCAAATCTTTCACCATCTCTTCACAATCTCTCCACAATTTTATGCAAGGTTACTCTCTTCATTTGAGATTTGATCTTGTCCATTTCATTCCATCATCTCCATCATTTACACAACTTGAGCTTTGATCAAGGGTTGGGAAAGGGTCACTAGCACATGTGACACCAACCCACTATAAGATGCTAGTTTGATCATTAGAATGATGCATTTCTATGTTTTGCTTGTTTCTTTGGCATCATTCTTGTGATTAGATGAATCTTATAGGGGATCTTTTGGTTTGCTTTGGTTTACTAACAATACTAAT
>VDFB02062540.1:0-13026 GCA_007258455.2 Sequoia sempervirens
CAACTCTCCAAATGGATTGACATCAGCTGCTCCTAATGAAAGACTGTGATTACAAATTTTTTCTTTAAAGTGTGGCCATTTTTCCTCCATGTCCCTAAATGCAGAACTGTCTATAGGCATTCAAAGAATGCCATCTCCACTTCTATTCCATGCATGGTAATCCATAAATTGCGCTAAGCTTTCACACGTAAATAATCGTTGCATACATAGAATAATGGGAATATAAAGAAGAACTTTGCGAGGGACCTTTTTTTTTAGTTGATCTATTTGATATCTACTGATATGACATTCCAGGCATTCTATTGCAAATTCTTATTGTTTATGATATATAATATGATCATTGGGACATGCATCTATTGCTTGGTACTCCATTCTGATATCTTTCATAATGGTAGATAAATCTCGGTATGAGAGAGGTAAAATATTTGATGGTGGTAACAAAAATTCACCAATCAATCTACAACAAAAAATAATTTGTTAATATAAAGAATATTAATGGTACATATTTCATCCTTTAGTTACTATTGATGAACTAACAACAATTAAAATAGATGAAAAAAGATGACATATATGACATACCTTAACATTTGTGAGGTTGCTATGTTTGATAAACTATTCATAACCTTCAAGTTCAACAACAACAATACAATAGAGAGAAGAGTTGTTTGGGAGCCTTCATAAAGGGGCTCGTATGCCTTCTCAAGTACAGGTAAATCATGAATATCATCAAAGTCATCTTGATCATCATGATCAGCTCTGCCCCACTAAATGTGTCATGGATCAATGTATTCGTACCATCATCTTCAACTATGTTTTCTGGTGCATGATCATCTTCTTCCATAGGATCATTAACTTCATCTTTGATATTCACAGCTCCATGTTCGTCCGCTTGCAAAACCACATTATCTGGGCCATGATAATCCATATCATCTACCCTAGGGTGCCCCACCTTTATAATAATTATAGACACAAATAAAACATGATCATGATCAAGTGATTATATATATATATATATATATATATATATATATATATATATATAATGTTAAAATGATATAAACATTTACAAATTCAATCAATATAAACACATATAATGAACAACTTACCAATGGATGATAATCATGTCCCCCTTCAATGTGACCATGCTGCCTACAATGTTTCTCAGCTATTATGATTAAAAGTCATCTCGTCTTTAAGCCCTTGAAATTATTGCAAGGACAATAGCATTTCCCATCACCCTTTCTTTTCAATCTAGCCCACAATCTATCAAGTGTCTCTTCATTTTGTTTTGGACTAATATTATCTAACATGATTTTTCTTTACCAAGCTTGCCTATTTAGATCTTCAAAAAATATCAAACTCACACTCCAATAGTTTTTATTCATAGACAGGTAACAAAATCTAATAATTTTGATATTTCACACCAAAAAAATTTGGCATGCAACCACCCCTGCAAAAGAGAAGATAATCTGAAGTTAATGACCCCAAAAAACACTTTAAAATGCTAATTCAAAAAATTATTAAATTCAGATTTTACTATGATTTCCAACTGTTAAGACTCCTAAAATCATAATATTGAACTTGATCGCAAACTTCCTACAACGATGGAGGTAGCGAGCTAGTAAGAGAAAGTGACCCATTCCTAAGGAGCAACAAGTCAAAATCATCATTGCTAATGTCAATACAAATTTATCCTTTTAGTTAAAGATGCAACACTTCTTATGACGAGCTTATCCCTAGGGACCTCAACATTGAGAGAGCCCTAATCACACAAGGAAGCATACACTAGTAGAATTTGAAAAATAAATGACTAGGTGACTAAAAATTTTAGTCACAACAACTAAAAATGACTAAATTTTGCTAATTTTTTGCAACTCAGCTATAAATGAGTAAATAAATTACTAGTTTGGTCGTTCATTAAAAATTATTTAGTCACACAAATAAAAATGACTAAATAGTTAGTCATTTATTTAGTTACAATCCATTTGAATAAATCATTTAAGGAATCAAGAATATAGCCCACCAAAATATTCTAAAACTTTAATAAACATACCCTAAAACTTTTGTCTAGAAATCTTATTTTAGAGCCCATAGAATGCAGTTTTGTTTGTACAAACATGCACCAAAGCCTTCATCAAAACATTATTTTCAAGAAAGGCACGGGCCTTTAAGAAATGGAAGTGTTTTAAAGAATAACAGAGAACAACAGGGAGATGTATGCGATGAAAAGGCATAGGATTAATTGTTGCTTATCTCATTCATGCTCTGCTCAACAAAGGTTACATTGTTCCCACTACTATTTGTAATTCAAGTATTTAATTGACATATATTTGCATAATCTCAAATTCCTTCAGATACTTTGGAAGTATCAATGTATCCTATATAGGGTTTAGAATGATTTCTTTTAGTTGAGAAAATAAATTACATTTCCATATGGTAGATATTATTGGAGATCTCCTAAATATGCCCCATCACACTATCCTCTTTGGCACTGTATTCATTACTCTAGCTACTAGGGTTTTGCATGTGACATATTTAATATCTTCATGACTGTGAATTTTAAATAGATCTCAATCTTTTCTTTAATCCTTTTCATGGTAACCCGCCAGGTTCCATAATCCACCTTCAATCTCTTCTAAGAGCGGTGTCTTAAAGCTAGACTACATAGTATGCCATATAAAGAGCAGAGTCCTTCATACCACCATTGTCCCAGGCACCCACTCCAGCACGCGCTGCTTGAAATTTTGCACTCCATAAGCTGGTAGCATGTATTAAGGAAAATCATGGTTGCTGGTGATTGACCATTTAAAAAGGGTGCCGCTTTCATCATGAAGATACAGTAGGGAATTTTCTTCAAAATTCAGGCATTATGCAAGATAATGTGTTGTAGATTGTTTGTTATGCGATTTGATTTTCTTGCATTTTATTACTTTGCTAACTTCTTTAGATTGCAGGTATTGCACCTTTCAGTACATCTCAAACAACTCGCTCACCTATCACTTAAAGTTTGCTGAGCATCTTTTTGTAAAATCAGCCTATGCCTATAATTTGCCACCACTTACTATAGAGACTTCATTTATTTCTAGTATTGCTTAGTTCTTAAGATCCTTCAAAATTATTATTTTCACTTCAGTCCACAAGGTATTATTCCGCTATTCTCCTATCTTTGATGAGTCTCAAAACAACATCCGACATACAGTCACTACCTCCATTGCCATTGGCATGGCTGGAAGAACACGATTAAGACTGTCAATTCCGGCATTGCTTCGGTGGGGTGTTCCATGGTGCAGCGTGGCACTACCAAAAGCATTTGAAAAACCCTTAAGATTAGGCAGTAGAATTGAAACTCCAGCTGTTAAAATATCACTTTATCTTGTCAGCTGCTTTGGAGCCTCTTTTTGACTATCACATCTCAGAGTGGTGACATTCTTCTTACCATAGTTACGTTACAAGATGTCACTTCCGGCTGAATGGGTGTGCTGTTTATTGGACACTAATCTTTAGATTGCAAGATTTTGTTATTAGCTACAATGTCTCAATCTTTTTGGTATTGCAACCTCACTAATCTGCTAGAGTTATTGTTTATGTTTCTATAGAGGCCTAGGGTTTGTACCCTAATCATGCTCTTACCAATGCTTAGGTAGGTATTAAAAAACAACCTTAAATCTTGGGTCAGAAAATTAGTTATCTTGACAAAGTTGTGGTATGATCTTGGATTGTATCCTAGAGTGTGTGGGAATCTTGGGTTTGATCATTAAGGTATGTAAACCTGATCAGGGAAATGTATCCTATATAGCATGGGTATTGCTTTAATACTTTCCATAATGGTTATTAGCAGATCACATTATTATAGTTTGTGGTAACCCAAGATTGCATTCAAGTATGTAACAAACTTGGTTTATAGTTTAAGCTATACACTTTTAAGTAACATTCATAAGGTTTAGAAAATCTTGATCACTCTCTAGAATAGCCCATTAAACATGGGTTGTGCTTGAATACACTACATAATTGATATAACACAACCACTCTGCATATCAACCAGAGTTATAGGCTCTTTATTGCAGCAAGAGGTAATCACTCTTCGATCATGCTATAATTACATTCTAACCTATTAAAATTGAGATAACCTGAATGCACCCAATGATGATTGACACCTACATTATACAACCTGAATTAACTACATTATATGAGTGCCTCCATTTCTATCACCCAACATAGCCCACATTAAACTTAGATTTTAGATGCATCATGTATTTATTTATAAGCACCACTATGCCCCCATGTCTAATGAGTTGCATGAGTCACATATTCTGATCCACGGGAATCTGTTCCTTGGTTTGTGATCACCTTGAGTTCCACACAACAAGAATCTGGACATGAGAGAATTCTCCACTAAAACCTTAAAAGCCTCTCAAAATGGAAATCGATGGGATGTTGCTTTTCAAAGATATGATTTCAAACCTGGAACTACAAATCTAACTTCCTTCAATTCTACCAAAAAAGACAATACAGCTACCTCAACGGCAGCTATCTTCTTGAATTTTTCTAATTTTCCAGAAAATTGTCATGGATTCCTCCACAAACTATCTCAGAGTAGAAAAACTTATTATCACAATAATGTCGGTCCATGAACTCACTTTTCTTTATGTCGGCCATAATTTGAATTTTTTCTATTTTTCATGTTTGTCAAAATTTCGACGAAACGGATAGTCAACATTTCGACGAAACCCATGTTTGTCAAAATTTTGACGAACGTCGGGGATAAACTTTCAAAAAATTGAAAATTAGACATCAAATTTTACAAGCACTCGATGATACATCAAATTGTACATATTTTGTGAGACATTTTCATCTAATTTTGCAGTCAAATGAGTTAGTGACTTATCATTTGCACTACAAGATGACAAATGTGTCTTGACATTTGGAAAATACATTGCACTAAATTGAAAACCTAATGAGACAGTTGTGTTTGTGTCACAATGCATCAAATGCGTCAACCACGGCCATTAATGCAACTAATGTGAACACATATGTGTCGCGGTGCATTCGATGAACTTTCTAAACCCTAATGAAGCATGAAAAATGATAAAATCACAAAGCGGGTAAGATGTACATACCACTGGGTCCACGCCCTCTAGCCATCTGAATGTCTAGACAATGTAACCAAGATGCTTTATGATAGGAATCACCATCTTTGTGTCCACTCTCCTCACTCTAATCTCTCCAAATTGACAAGTGTGAAAGTGAAAATGAATTGACTTTTATCCATTTTCAACCAATTTATAGGGTCAAAATGGGATTTTCTTCAAATTTTTATTATTGGAGGCTTTTTTGACCAACTTTGACCAACCTTTTGACCTCCTTAAACATGTCGAAATCTGAAACCATTTGCACCATTGCTCTTTTGTTCATCAAATTAACTTGTTGGGACACTTTCCAAATTTTTCTGTCATCGAGCCAAAATTTGAAAAATTTTCCGAGGGGGCATAGATACTCTGTACCTTCGTTGGGGCATGTTTCTAACTAAATTCTCTTTATCACAATGCGACAGACTGCATTATGACAAAGGGAAAAATGTAGACACATAAAAATGACCTAGGCCTGCAAGCTCTATTTTTTGCCACAATCTTCCTAGAATAATTAAAACATTTAATTATGTCCTTGGTCCACTTTAAACTATTAGTTAAATAATTCATAATTATTTAATTAATTCATGTCTTTATTCCTCTTAATTATTTAAATAAATAAATTTTATTTATTTATTTAAATGTGTCACTAATTTTCTTATGTCTTTCCATAATTTAATAAATTCCTTAATTTATTTAGTTATCTTGGTCCATTAATTCTTCCAAATTATTTAAATAAATGAATTTTATTTATTTATTTAAATGTCATTAATTTCTAAAGTTTTCTTATAATTAAATAAATTCTTTAATTTATTTAATTATTGTCCACCTTGGCATTTTTTCAATTTTAAATAAAATTATTTATTTAAAATGGTCCCATTTTCTAATTTTGCCTCTTTTAAGAAATAATTTAAATAATTATTTATTGTCATGTGACCCCACCTTTTAAAATTAAATTAATTTTTAATTCAAAATAGCCTTTTTCCTCAATAAATCATGTAATTCCAATATTATTTGATTTTTCAGATCTCTCTTTTTTTGTGTCATTCTTATCTCCTTGTCACATGCATTGTCAACCCTTGATTTAATTTTCTCAAATCAAATCTTGTCCACTTATTTCAAATTTCACCTAATGTTTCCCTAACCCTAATTGTGGGTTGTCATATTGAATCTTGTCCATTGATTCTAGGGCATTTGTCATTCTTCAATCCTGTCCATTCATCCAAAATTATTTTTTATATAAGATGCCAATTTTTCTCTCATTTTGACATCTTATGCAATCTTGTTTTAGGCACACTTCATCTCTCTTGTCATTTTGGCATACTTTAGGCATAGTTTAGAGTTTCTTACTAATTGCATAGTATTGCATTTTGTCATCAAATCCTTCAACATTTGCTTTGGTCTTGGCATTGTCACATATTTCTCACACAAAATTTGAAGGAAAATTACATATTGTAGCAAATAGAGAAGGTGTAATGGAGGTCAATCATTGAGGTTGAATACTTATGGTGATATCTCTCTTTGTTTTTATGTTTTCCTCCTTTTTGCTTCATTATTGACTTTGGGTTTTCATTTATTTAGGTACTAATCTGCTAACCTATAATTTCCCCATAGTTACAGAACCTATTAGACCTCATGAGGAATAATTTTTCAAATCATATCAAAAGTTGAAGGTAAAGTGCATAGAAAAATTATCCCTTAGAAAAATGCACCAAGTCATGATTCAGCCACCTATCCTTGATGAAACTATGACTAAACCAAAAGCCCTTCCAAACATCCAAGAACCTATAAAAAATCCTCCTACCATTTCTTATAAGAGGCCATGAGACAACCAAAACAATCCTATTGTGCCTCCTAAAGTTAAACAATTTCATAAAGCTAAATGTCCCCTAAAATAAGAGAAGAAACCTATGATTGACAAACCTGCTCTTACACAAACTTAAATTGACAACTAATTGAAATGAAATTGAAATGCTAGAAAGAGTAGGCGTAAACGTTGTGCTATTTCTCATATGTTACAAACCAAAGAAGAAAAAAAAACATAGAAAATAAAAATTAGAACTTTCCTAAAGCAATGTATGATGATTCTTTACCTTTCTTGCAACAAAAGCCAAAAATTTCCAAAGCATTTTCATTTGACCTCCTATTGTGATTAATTTAGATGATGACATTGATATTGAAAGGATTGATGAACAAGTGCATAATGAGTTGAATTCATTGTTCTCGTCTTCTATGAGCTTATATCAAATTCATCCCAAGATGAGTGTTGGAATTTGTATGTGTCCTAGTTCAACACTTGATGCTATCCCTTTGGTTAGTTGTTCACCTTCCATATATACCGATTGAGAATGGGATGTGGATCACTTTCTATAGGGGCGGGTGCATGAAGTTGGGTACCAATTTACTGGCCACTTTTCAAAAAAGTTTTAAAAAATGCGTTCGCATTATAACGCAAGTGCATTATAATGCCCTCACATTATTTCACATTAAAAAAAAAGCAAAAAGTGAAATTATTTGCCTTGGAATACCAGCCTAAAGGCTTGGAGAGCATTCCCAGTAAGACCAGAGACATGTTTTTGCAAATTCTACAATTTTTCACATAATTGGGTCCATGCTCACCATCAAGATTGCATCTAGTTCAATATTGACAAAATCAAAAACATGGGTAATGTTAGGTTCTCTCTTAGCTATCTAACGACGTAATTTTTTTCACTTTTTGACAATGTTAAGCCTTTCATCCATAATTTCTTTTGTTTGTATGTTTTTTTTTTGCAAAAAAGTAGTGCTTGGTGTTTTTTTTGTTATAAATTAACCATTCATCAAAATTTCAAATAAATTACATTTTTAGAAACTAGACTCCATTCTACAAATTTAAAAAAACAATGTACGGGAGCCTCGATCAAAGAACGCTCACTTTTTGGGGGAGATTCTTCCACAGAAATTCAGTAAAAAGGCTCGATATTCAAAATTACAAAATTATCAGAAAAATTGATACATCAAACTGAATGTTGTTGGCTTCTTCCGACCATAGATTTTTTAAAAATACACAAAGTTGCCATGTCCAGGTTGGCCTGCAAGAGTTGCTATGTTATGTTTTTCGACAAAACAACACAATTTAATATTACATCCCTCTTTTGAAATATGTAATCAGCAGACAAAATAAATTAGTAGTTTAGAAAGTGGGCTTCCAGGAAGCACTTTGATCCTTGTTACTGTTCCATCAAAATTTTAGTGTAACTAATCCTCAATTTCACGATCCAAGTCAGCATTTCACGATTCAGAAAAAAAGTGGCCTATAAGCCCTTTGAACCATCTTGGTGCACTTACCCATAGGTTGACTCGCATGTACCTTACTAGTCTTTTGCATTGTTTATTTTTTATGTTTCTTCATGTGATTGCATGTGCGTAATGTGATCCCTCATGCTATTTTGTTTTATGTGTCTCTCTCTTTTTATGCATTCCTCTATATGTATCTACATTCTTCTATATATCATAAACATTTTTATCACTTTTCATGTAGCATGTTGTTTCTTTGGGGTCACAAGGTAAGAGACATATTCGTTATCTTCATCCCGGCCCAAAAGTTTTTGGTTGTTTTAGGCACTTTTATTTTGCATCATTCTTCCAATTCCCACATGAATATTTTAGAGATGATGATACTCACACTCAATGACAACATTGTAGCAAAAGCATTCTAACCCTAAATCCATAGATCCCTTATGTAATTTCTGAGTGGAAACCCCTCCCTCATTTTTCGTAGATAGTAAAGCATTTTTAGAAACATATGACTTCACACAAGGTTTTCTAAGGGAAGCTCTCATGTCTTAGGATTAAACATTTTCTACTTTAAAGCAATTTCTCATAGCAATGGTGTTAGCAACTGCTTTAAAGTGGGGGCTAAAAGGTGGAATTTTTGTTGGTTCTATGCTTGGGAGATAGAATAACAATCTTCCACACTCTCTCATTCAAGGATAATAACCCTGAGGATCTCAGTCTAAGGTATGCAAGGAGAAGAGATATTGAAAATAGGGATGTCCTAGGGTCCTAAGGGTATGTGTGGGATCATCATGGAAAAAAATAAGGCCCTTAAAGTGGTGAAAAATTCAAAAAAATGAGTTAAGGAAACTTGAGCAAAAATTGAACAGTTATCCCTATCATTATTTCAAAAATATGCAGCAACCATCACCAACAAATTGAATCATGGAACTTTCAACTACTAGGTTTAAATTTTAAAAAAAAATCATTTGAACAATCTGTTGAAATTTTCAATAGATGAAGCCTTACGAATTTCAGGGGAAAAACAAGAAGTAGGTGTTTGTCTGACCACCCTAACCATAATAAAATGATAATAAATATTTTAGATATAAGTAGGGGACTCATGTCCCAGTGTGATCACATCTATTTTTTTGTAGTTTTTCCAATGCAGAAAATATATTAATTATAGTTTTTACATTACAGCTTTAAAATATAAAAAATTGTATGTCGACCATCTTAGCAGTCAAAACTTAGTAGAAATTCATTTTTTTGTTTTAAGCTCATGAGTATGTTAAGCATAGAATGGTTAATGAACAGTTCAAAAATGTAGGTATATCGTTTTAGAAAGCTATAGATGTTGAATTTCAATCAACCTATCAATAAGGTTGGTGCAATTTAAAATGAAAATGAATAAACCATTATTTATTAAAATTTCAGGTAAAGACAATTATATTGGTGGAAAGTTGAGAATCTCTTTTAAAAACCCTTTTTGATTTCATAAATTTTGGGTAAAAAAAAAATTGTCAGCCACATATCCATTATATTGCCACTTTTGGGCCCATCAAGATCTGGTTATTTAGATGTTTTTCCTATGATGTTTGACTTATCTTGCTTTAATTTAATGTTGCAATGTAACTTATGCATTCACATTAGGTCCTAAATATTCAAACTATGATGTCTTGTGAAGTTGTAACAAATTTCTAAACTTTTCTAGACTCTTCTTATTATAATTCATCTAAAAATCACCTTTCTAACCCTTATCAAGTCCTATTTTAAAGTACATAGTAAAGCCTTGTAACAAGATTTCACGCTTTTCTAGTCTTGTTATCACTATTTACACCTTTCTTATACTTATTTGGCCCCTTTCTGCACTTACAATTCATAATTAAGTTTATTTGTTAATGTAAACCCGACAAAATCCATTAAATGTAACTTAATTCTTGACACCCACTTACAAGCCTTAAGTGGGTCCCATTCACCATGGGTGGCGAATGAGTCCCTCTTGGCTCCAAATTCAAAATAATTAAAAATTTCTTTCAGGTTTTTCTTGAAAAAGACCTTATGTTTGCCTATGATGTATTATTGGGTTATTAGGGAAAATATGTGTATAAATAAGTGTGTTTCTACCCATTTTACACTTAATTCATTCAAGCATTCATCCTTGCACTCAATCTCCTTCATCCACTTAAGCATCAAAGCATCATTCAATTAGGAAAACATCAAGCATCTTGGAGCAACCATCGACATATCTTCAGACCTCAACAACAATGTTTTAGTGAGTTAGGACATTTGCATGTTGTTATTCATCATTTCCTTCTTCATTCCATTTTATTTCTTTATCAAGGGTTTGATTACCAAAGTGGGATTTGAACAAGGAAAATCCCTATACTCTAACCCTTAAATATTTTCCCCCTCTTTACATGTGTGTTTGTAGGTGTTGTAGGAAGATTTGGAAAATAAATAGTTGTTGGAAAGTGGTCAACAAGTCATCAAAGTGTTTCAAGTCAACCAAACCATAATTCAAGCTTGGAGACAACGTATAGTCTGTTTTTTGCAAATTTGACTCTATCAACCTGACAAGAAGACAAGTGTCGATCTGTACCGACAAAATTGATTCTTGAATTTGTAAATTTTTGGTGAAGAATTGATTCGCCATCATTGGCGAATGAGTCCCACCAGTAGGCTGGAAAAGTTGAATTTGTCAAAATTTTGTTCCTAACAATTGGAAAGTAGTTTCAGGTCTTTTTACCAATAGGAGGACTAATTCACCATTAGTGGAAAATAAGTCCCACTGGTGATAAACAATAATTTTCACCAACTTCCAGAACCTTCTAGGATCAACATTCAACTTCCATGTGCACTCTATTAAGTCTCATAGATTTTTTTTTGCATTTGTTTATGTTTTTAGTTCATTTCTACATATTACACTATGTTTTCAAACATTGCATATTTCATTAGTTTTCCATTCATAATCAGTCAATTTTATCAATTAGTTGCACTTAGATCATTGCATTTAGTCATATTTACATCCTACATTCCTTATTTTGAGTGAACCACCTCAATTTTAGGGGTCTATCTCTCTCCTTTTAGGTGAAAAACCCTAAGACTGCAAGAGAAGTACATAGATTACAAACCTTAAAATTGATGGTTCATTTTGGTGAACCTGCATATTGAAAACTATCTTTCTAATTTGCATTTGAATTCACATCCTAGGACTCGTAGCATTAGCTTTTGCATTAGCCTTTTGCATTGTTTTTGCATCCTAGGGTTTCTAAAATTGCATTAGTGAAAGGATCATATAGATTTCATTTTTGCATATCAAATCATTCAAAAACTGACAATCTGCATTTGCATCTTCAATTTTCATATGAAAAGCATTAAAATCACTAAATTTTCTAAAAAAAACAAAAAAATCTCATCCCTGGACTCACCAGTTGCACATTTTGAACTGCATTTTTAGACATTTTCTAGGTATTTTCTGCATTACAATTTTCTATTATTACTTTTTGTTTTCTTCTCTTTCTTGCACATTAGTTTACTTTTTCTCATTGTCATTATGGCTTTCTGCTTTAATAAGTTTTGGAATTCATTGAAATCCTTAGTGGACATGTCCAATTATGCCTTTGGTTGTCATCTTAATGACCTTGAGCTTCCTCATGCTCTTTCAACTCCTCATGAATGTCCTCCTCGTGATGTAGACATCATTGGAGAAGATGATAGCATGAGAAATTTCTTAATCCAATATCTTGATAACCTTGAAACCAATGCAAATTTTTACCCATCCATGAAATATTCAAACCTTCCTACTGTTGCACTTTCTAATACATTTGGCTATCTGCATCCTGAAACAAATCAAGGACCTAAGTTCCCTCCATTAGGCAGACCTAGTTCCTCTAAACAACCAACTCCTCAACCATTTTATGATCATAAAATTACAAACACACCAATCAACCTTGAAGACACATATGGAAAATGCTTTACTATCTTAAGCAAACAAGGTTGTGACACAACAACTCAGCATAACATTCACCAACTTTTGGAACAATGAACAACAGATGAAAACACAACAGGATTAGGATATCAAGATCCTTCTCATGACAACAAGTCTCCTTTTGAATATTGGAGACTTCAAGATGATGGTATAGTGATCTTTGATTCTCCTCCTGACTTAAATTTCCTCCTCCCATGTGAACAACCATTACCTAATTCTAATGACAAGGATTCTAGGATCCCCATGGGTCATCTTCCTCCAATTCATGAAAAAGGAGAATCTAGTAAATGCAAATGACCTTACAAATTGAAAAAACTCAAGTTTCCTCTCCATCCACCACCTAAATGTTTGGAAACTCCAAATGCTTTTCAATAGAGGTCTCATTCTATTACCACCTATGAATAGGTTGGTAATCCATCCTAAAGATTCTAATGTACCATATTGCAAATATCATCTTGTTCTTGGCCACTAAACTGATGAATGTCGAACATTGAAGGACATACTGAGTACATATCACTTCACTAATACTGGCTGTTATCCTATCATCCCATAATTCCCTAAACCAATTCCCCTCATCATGTAAAAGTTGTAGAACTCTCCATTCTCACTATTGCATGACCTCTCACATCACCAATCTTGGCTCATTCTTTCCTT
>VDFB02062541.1:0-27708 GCA_007258455.2 Sequoia sempervirens
CTAGAGGTTGACATTAGTAGCTTACTAATGACAACATAATGCAACTAATCAAAGCATGGATAACACCAACAATCTCCCCCAATAATGATCTTCTTCCTCCTTATACATTTGACACTAATGACAACACAAGCTTGTTGACATCAATGACAACACCAATATGCTCATACTTGCAATAGACTTGAACAATTTACACAAATTGTAGGACTCTAGATTATATTGAACTTCTATTTTTATACTTGTTTGAACTATGGTTGAACTTATCTACACTTTTATAATTGGAGAATCTACTAGTCTTAAATTATGTTTTTTTGTCTCTATATAATGTGGATGATAATATTTTTGTTATATTATTATTTTTTATTTAAGTGACTAGATTTTTCTATCAAATGTAAGTTTATCAGGTGATTCAACATTCACCTATCTAGAATTCTCATTATATAACTTTAAAATTTTTTTATTAATGTTGTATGAATATTAAAAACTAAAATTACCTTTGATAAATTATTTGAGATATTAGGGACTAAAATCAACATTTGTAGCTTGCACATTAAAAAAAAAGAATGAAACCTTGGTCTACATGCTCAACTTATTCTCTTAATTAGTATGCATTATATGAATTCTTAAAGAAACCCCTTAAACTAAAAAAATTAAATGATCCCTTAAATTCTTACAAGTTCAATACCTATGAAGGGTTAAGAGACCCATGGTTTGAATTGTATAATGTACATGATATATTAAATTTTTTATACATGGTATGTGTAGGTCCAATGCACTTTTATAAATATAATGTCTACCAGGACCTAGGGATTCAACTTTGTGAACTAAATTTAGTAGAAAATATTATAGAGAAAACCCTCTCTTATGAACAAGGATATGATCTCCAATTTGTAAATCCCAATGTAAATCAAAATTGTTCATTCTTTCAATCTAGATACATAGGTTTATCTCAAAAAATCACATTGTTTAATATAATTAAGATCAAGTTTAGTTAAGTAGGAATTTAGATCAAGTTCACTTAAGTTGGAACGTGTGCCATGTGTAATTAAATTTAATATATCTTAGACAGATTTATTTAGTCCAAATTGTGAATTTGTATATAACTTCAAGATATTCATAGATATCGTCCTCACAATAGTTTCAAAATTGGTGTTATTCATCTTAACTTCTTGCAATAAAAGGACATCTATCTTATTCTCTAAAATATAATTTTTTAGAGCCAGTTGTTTGTGAGGGTGGTTGATCCCTCTTATATTCAAAGAGAGAAACTTTATTCGGTAGTCTTCTTTGAGAATGTCTCCAATGTCCTTTGCTTGCCAATAGCTATCTCCTTTGTTGCTTCCCTTTTCCTTGTATGCCTTTAGGAGGGTCTACCTGCCTTGTTTTTGACTCCTACATCTAACTTCTTAATCTTCTTTTTTTCGTGGGAGTGATCCAGCCATCCAAATCTAGTGGGTAGCTATCAATTTGAATACATTCCACTTCCTTTGTAGAGATAGTTGGACTAGTCACTATTGGAATCTTCAAAATTTCACTTTGTAGGAGAGGGGTTTCCTCATGTGTCTAACTGTTGGGGGAGTCACATGATATTTCCTTCTCTTCCTTATCCTTCAATGCATATGGTAACTTTTCTTTCAATTCATTCATTGACAACACACACTTCTATGGTATATCTTTTTCCATTGCTATGTTCTCAAGAGATGTAGATTGTGTTGAAGGAGTATTATTCTTTGCTTCCTTATTCCCATAATCAGGTGGGCTTGTAAGGATGTTTAGGATATCCTCTTTGAAGGGGTAACCCTCTGAGGAGTCACCCAAAAGCAACACAAGTCCTTTGAGTTTCTATTGAACCTTTACTGAGGCTTTGTATCCAAAGGTTAAGTGACTAGAATTTGATCATGTTTTTTATACATTACAATTAAATTTGGTACATTTTCATATCAAAATTATTTTCTAATTGTGAAAGGAAAAACTATAAATTTTAACTATAATATTAATTATTGTTTTTCTAACTTGCATCCACCTCATGTGACAATAAATATTAGTTAGCCCTCGAGTCAACATCAAATAATCATAATTGTACAACTAGTAATAATGATTTAAAATATTGGCTACATTTAAGACATGAAAAATAACTATTTTTACTATATTATTCAAAACTAAAAAACATTTATGAAACATTATGAACAACTATACATTAGCTCCCGGTGTGAAGTGTAGAAAAATGGGTGGCGATAGGGTGAGGATAGAGCCAAAAAACTGTGAGGAGTTCCGAAATGATCCTCTGGTCTACCATATATGTGTCAAAGGTGGGCTAGTGTTGTTAATGGAATGTGTGGTTGGTCATGATCTGACGATGTCAGTGCAGTTCATGAGATCATGGAAAGATCAAAGAGTTACAATGGGAGGTATATCATTTGAAGTCAATGAGGAAGTTATTGCTTAGGCGACTAGGCTCTCTTGCACCAGAAAGAAGTATGCTACGCACACCAAGGCCCAGGACAATGAAAGCCTTAGTGCCTTCTTTAAAGAAAATGAAAAACTAGTCCGCACCCAGTCTAGTTTTGAAAGAGAAGCTCTCCCTCAGCCATGGGACCAAGTTTGTCTAACTCTTATGAAATATGTGACTCTAGAGGGTAGATATAATATTTTCTATTTTTATCACCTACCTCTTTTAAATCATCTGTGCCACAAAATGCTTTTGAGTTTTCCTTTTTTCTTACTTATTGACTTGGAAATTTCTGTTGAGAAATGTCTAGACTCCATTTCCCAAAACCTTGATGAAACCCCGCCCCTATTGCTCCACTAGGGCCTCCCTAAGGCTGTATCATTTCCATTTGGCTCTCTGCTCGCCCAAACCCATTTCTGTTGTTCGTATTGAGGAAGTCGAACCCTCTATGCAATGCAATGTGAATCCTTCTTCGGTTGAGACTAAGGGCCCCAAAAGTAAATACTCTCCAGTGAAATATGAAGCCCCCAGGCCTAAATACCTCACCAAAAAGAAAAAGGGTGGTGTAGGGAATATTCAATTGAAAGCGGCAGCTGGGATCTGTAAGCTCAAAGCTGCTCCTCGCAAGATGGAAAACAAACCTATTGCAAAGAAAAAAGTGAAAGAGGAGGGAAAATGCCAGGTGGAGCTACCAGCCACTCACAGCAAAGGGAAGAATGTTTCTAGCAGAGATTCTAAGGAGGACACCATGGTGGCGCCTATTGTGGAGATAGGGTTAGAGAACACCAGCATTAGGCATTCTCATAGGTTGGTGAAAAATAGTAAAAAAGTGTCGGTTAATGAAATTTCCAATGATGTTGAGCATACTACCAGCAAAGGCAAGAGGAAGAAGGAAGACACTGAAGAGGAGGAATTTGTTGAAGGGCCTAGTCACCTTTTTGACCTCAACAAGATGCTCAAGGATGACTCGACAACCTAATCCTCAGACCCCCAGGCTATGGGAGAAGATAATGAGAAGATTGTGGACAAAGTGGAGGACCATAACAAGCTGCTGGAGAGGGTTGAGAAGTTTGAGAAGAAATTCAATGGTTTGTCTCGATTCCCTATCAAGTTGATCCACCATGTCGCTGGTACCCTATCCACTGTGATCAAGGAAGAGATGGATAAGAAGGCTATGGAGGAGGACCCCAACTGGGTTGGGGAGGATGTTATTAACCTCCTCTCTCAAAATGGGGAGGGTGCTTGTTAGTCTGCTGCTGCTATGTCTAGATTTGTTTGGGACCATTGGTTGTCTATTGTTTGTCCATTGTTTTTGTGTTTTGTGTTTTGTTGGTTAATATTTTGATTCTCTGGACTTGATCCTTTTTGGCCCTTGTGGCTTGTTGTGTAATGGGTACAACACCCAGTAAATGTTGCTTAATATATCAAAAACTATACATTAGCTCAAGTCATGAATGTTCTACACAAAAATTGAAATACTAATTGTGATAATAACATATAGTTATAATGTCATCACATTTAATTGCACATTATATCATTACATTGAAAATGTACACATTTAGTTAGTTTATTAAAACATTGAAATTTTTCTGCTAATATTAAATGAGAATGAGATGTAACACTTTTTATAGTGTGTTTTATAACTAGGTTTATTGATGGGTGATCAACTTCTACACTCAAGAATTTCCCATCCCTTGTTCCTTGCTTCCTACCACCCTGATACATTCAAGCACCTTTTTGGTTTTTCTCTCATGCTTAGTCTAGCTATAAATGGATTCATACCCTTTTTCAACAATATATTTAAGAAGATTCCATGTAGAAAATGGTTCTTGAGAATTTGATAATGTTATTTAAACATTACAATTGAATTTGATACATATTCACATATTTTTTTCAATTATGAAAAGAAGAAACTACAAATTTCAACTATATTATTAATTATTACTTTTTGTAAGCAATAAATTATTATGATTTCTAATGAGGTTCAAGGAAAGAAGTCCACTTGGTAGTGAATCATCTATATATTCTTCTTGATGACTAAGAAAGTACCTTTTGCAAGTTATTAGTTAAGTCCCTTATAATTCTCAGTGCCATCAAAATCCTTCTTGAAAGCAAGGCCATAGGAAATAGGGAGGTACATATTCCCACAATCAAGGTTTCTCACCATACTCAAAGGTGATTCTCTCCTTAGTGTAGCCTTAGTGGAGGCAATAATGGCCAAGATTTTAGCAACATTGATTCCAATGCTTGGGTTGAGCTTCATGACAAATTTTTGAGCTTAGCTCTTATAATTTTGTCACATAAGTAAATTGAAAATGAAAATAACTAGCACTTGCATCTTAAGGGTTGCGATGGATTAGTTAATGGGAAATTCAAAGGGATGTGTAGAAACTTGGTGTTGAAGTGATTTGAAATCAATCCCATTATTGTAAATGACGATGTGTATAGCTTTAAATATACACATTAGATAATAAATGAGAAATAAAGAAGGAAATATTAGTTAAAAATGAGTACTAGTGAGATGTTTTTGACTAATTAAAAGGTCATTAATGTCGTATGATTTTTCGAAAGGGAGGTTAATAGAGGTTACAATCTCTAGGCAAAGGTCATGCATCCATCACCACAAACCATGAGTCACTTGCACCATCCTCAATGTTTAAGTTAGAAATCCATAGAACAAAGAAAATAATTGTTATTTTAAAGAATTCAAACAACAAAATTTTTTATCTTGAAATGGAAAAATAATATCAACAATAAAAACTAAGATAAAAAAGATGAAAAAAATACCAAAAAAATCTCAAAACCTTACACGAACACTTATACATCTTAACACACACTTCAATTTACTTCCAAATAAATAATAACTAAAATAAATATTAAAACTATCAATATTTTATTAAAAATAATAAAATAAAGTTAATATAAAATAAAATAATAGAAATATTAAAATAAAACTAAGAGCAACCGCAATGAAAGCTGCCACAGATAAAAAAAAAATGACTGAAAATTATCTTTAAACTAAAAGGTGGTGGCGTTTGGTAAAGTCGCTCCAAATTTATGACGTGTGTAGGCCGTGACTGCGAATTAAAAAACCAGGTGGCGAGAAAATTTCGCCATTGTAAGGCACACCATTCTATGCATAGCCTCTGTACAGAAACAGCATGTGAATGACGTGCGTCGTAAAGGCCCGTATCCACAATTACGATCTAATGACTCACAGCAGGGCTGGCCGTCATAACCCCTTTTCTTCTCCCTCTGCTCTTCTGTGTTTGTGTGGAAAAAACTATCTGTGTTTGTGTGGAAAAAACTATCTTCAGAACGACTAATCGATTTCTAGCACTCCCTTGCACAATGAGTGTTCTATCCCTGTCGCTTCTATTATGCTATGCATTATTTATCACTACCACCACCTCCATACAGGTTAATTGAGCTCCTAATCGTCAGTTGCTTTTCAACTTTTTTTCATTCTACTGCTAACGAAATAGTTTCCATTTAGCTCAAATCCTTACTTGGTTTTCAGGAGAACAATTTCAACTACCTCAGAACAACTGTAATGCGTAATCAATACTTTGAAGAAGGCAACGAAACAGGTAAGTAATGGGCATGATACTATTATTGATATTGCAAACAGTTATTTTTCCTTAAAATCTCAGGTAAACTAAAGAGGAGATCTGTATTTGGCTTCTAAACTTTAGTGAATAACTGAGAATGTACCCACATGGAAAACTCTTGTTTAACCGTTTATTGAATAATTGAGTATGTACCCACATGAAACCCCCTGTATTTGGTTTCTCACAATTTAGGAAATAATTGAGAATGTACCCACATGCATTATGCAGAGACACAGTGGGATTATGGATGTCGTAGTGGTATTGGACCCAGTGAATGGGGAGAACAATCCCCAGAGTGGGTGATTTGTAGCAATGGAAGAAAACAGTCTCCCATCAGAATCCTCTCCTTTGATGTTGCTAAGGATGGAGAGATGAGTTATCTGCAAACAATGTATCATCCTGCATCTGCCACATTCATCAATGATGGCAATCTTGTCAAGGTTAATATCTCTTTTTTCGATATATGTGTGTGTATGTCAGAATTGGTGCACATACTACATACTAGAGAATACCAGATGCTACGTATATATACATGTAAATACTATGTTATTGCGTACATACAATATTTATTATTTACTTTGCATCGCTAAGTAGGGTTTTACTGCAAGAATCGGTCCCAAGAATAGGAGGTGGTGTAAATTCCCAGAGCAGGTCTATTATTTAGAAGCATACAAACCTATGTGTTTTGAACAAGATTTACAAAGTAACTCTCTTGATCTGAGAATATCTGGAAGTTATATTCAGAATGTTCTCATTGTGAAATTTGGGCTTATCTTTTGTAATTCTTTCCAGCTGAAGTGGAAGGGTGGCTTTCTGTACATTGATGGGATTCTTTATGAACTTTATGAGACTAGGTTCCATACACCATCTGAGCATTCCATCAATGGAAAAATGTAAGTTCAGATTCTCGCAGGTTTCTACCTTGTTTTAAACATGGTTATAGACAATTCTTTTAATCCGTGCTCTTCAAATGCAGCTATCCATTGGAAATGCAGATGATGCACAGGGATTTAAATAGTGGTGGGATGGCTATCTTGGCGATTCTCTTCAAAATCGATGAAAAGATAAACAAGTTTCTAGATCAGGTAGTATCCAAATCTTTTATGGTTGTCTTTATATGCAGTTTTGTTTGTTGCAAATTGCAGGAAAATTCCAAGGGATTTGTTGCAACTTAGGATAAATTGAAATTATATTAAACTCGCAATAATGACCAAAGAAGCTCAATGGTACTTGAGTGCATGGTCATGAATAATGACCGGTCAGGTAGGACAAACCCTCTTTCCAGATATGCAGAGGGGAGGCTATCGAGATAGAATTGTTCACCAACACTCTGCCACCAACAACTGGTATGTATTCGGTGCTGGAGAGTTTCTCCATGGAAAAGGTATAAACTCAAAATGTCTTAATAAGCATGGGTTATTGTGTGTTCTCCGAGCCTAGTCAGTTCAAACTATGAACATTGACCGTAGAAACACCTATAAAGGGTGCAACTCCACTTGTAAAATGAAAAGAAAACAGAAATGCATACATTCAAGAATCACAAGGATTCAAACACAAAGTATGTCTCATTCAATAACAGGGAGAACAAATATAGAGACAAATGATTGAACAGTGATTCCTACTGGGGACTAGGCGAAAGTTACTTTTTCTGTTTCGCAAAGGCAAAATAGAATGTGAAAGAAACATTGCCCCTCCCAGTCTCAATGGTATTTGGATTCTTTCTTAGTTTCACAACTTTTAATAAATATCCACATACAGCCCAAGAATCTATCCATATATTAGAATCTGAGGAAGGATTTTTCGTCATATACCATAGTATCATTTTAGCTGAAATTCTGGTAGCTTGTTTATGCACGTTAGCAATCACTCAAATGGAAAAAACGTACATGCATGTGGGATGGGATTTTGAAAATCTGATTAGAATTGAATTTTTTTAATGAGATGAGTTAGACATTCATACATAAACTAGGTTCCTCTCATAGGCATATCCAACACGTTTGATCTCTTAAACCATAGCTGCAAGAGATTCACCAATTAGCAACATACCAATTTGTCCACATGCCAAAGACATGCTTTTACAAGTATTATCAATGAAAGCTTTAAAATAGAAATGAGAACACCAAAATGCAGGTTGAATATTTGAAGTTTAAGAGAATTTTTGAGAACTTCTAAGATTAGTAGAATTTCTGTATAGGCTAAGGTCTTCAGTTTCTTTAGTAGTTCAACTAGGTAACTTTTTAATTTACTTTTATTTGTGCAATTCTAAGAGATCTAGCCTAAGGAAAGATTATTTTTCAGTAATCCCTGAATAGATGATCTCTCTTATTACTTCTTATTCAAAATTTCTTGATCATTTGGTCAAGGGTTTTGTCAATCTAAAGTTTGATTTTGAATAAAATGTTGAACACTGTTATATAAGTGTTATCTCGATAAATTATAAAAAAATGTGGAAAATAGAAATATGAAAATATAGGTTAGAGCTTTGGAAATTTAAACAAAATTTGCAAGAACTATCATATTATAGAGCATTTTTTACACAGGACATGTATTTCAGTTAACTAGCTCTATCTAGGTTTAATTAGTGTAGTCTGGAACAGTGTGGCTTACAATACTTGAGCCACAGATTATCTCTAATCTGGCTTATTTTTACTTATGAGCATTTTTGGTTTGAAATTTGAATTACTATTCCTCTTTCCTTGCTGTTTTATAATTTTTGTTTCATGTCATCTTCTTTTATATGGACAGTTTTGGCCATACATTCCCACTTTTCAAGGGAATCAAGCAGTGAACATAACAGAGTTGAATCCAAGCGATCTGGATTTGGATGGAAAGCATTTCTATTGGTATAGGGGTTCTCTGACTACTCCACCATGCACAGAGGGAGTGATGTGGGCAGTGATTAAGAAGGTTCATGACCAAATCTCTTGAGTAATTGTTTTTTGCATTCTGTATGATATGCCCTTTCATATCTTATGCATAATATGTTCCATTAAAATTAAACATCTTAGATATGTGTTAGCATTTTAATTTTAGTTTTTTACCGAAACAGTATGCAAGATAAACCTCTCTCCAGATTGGAAGTGGAAGCTCCCTTGTAACTAAAACTAATCCTGGACACTAGACTATGGAAAAAATCTACAAGTCCCGACATCACGCACAATAAATCTCTGGGTTTTTTTCTGCAAAGTGAAACAAATTAAACTTGCCCTATATTTTTTCCTTGGGTATGACCACACGACTGAAATCAGCTCTTCTTTCATAGATGAGATTTTATATTTTGGGACTCTAAATTGTATAAATCAACAACTAATATTAACAAAACAATCACTTATCCCATTGGCTAAAAGCAGAATCCAGCAAGTGTGTACATGAAAGTTTAAAAAATAAATTACTCTTAACAGACAGAGAACAAAAGATTTCGGAATCCGAATAACTGGAGCTGCATACTGTTGAGGGTGGTTTAACTTTTAGCACATCCAACTTGCTAAGTGATAATGAGTTATTGCTCCTCTTGAAAAGCAGATCTGTCTACTCCAATGTTCCTTTTTGGTCAGGTCTTGACCGTGATGGACAGCTAAGTGGTTGATGTAAAAGAATCTTAATTAAATAGACTCAGGCATCCCATAATTCATGGATCTAAAAGAAAGCTAACTGAAAGTGAAACTAAAGCACCCAGTCATGATCTGGGGAATAACTAAAACTAAACTGAAAAGTTTATACAAAACTGAAAACACTACGCTAACTTTAAAGTTATCACTTGGGTGTTGTCATTTATTACAAAATTTATTGAAATAAAGCAAAATTCAAAAGCATGATTAATCTTGGCTAGGAAAATTTTCAGAGAAGGAGGTGATGACTTCATGCATCACATCCATTGAAAGGCCCCGGTGATACTGCAACTTGATCCTTTGTGAAAATGTTGAGCTCTACATCTTTTCCTGCAGAGTGGTAAAACCCACGAGCTCATCTTGAAAGGTTTACAGTTCCTTCTTCCTAGTCATCACTTAGTCAATGGCCTCTTCAGTGAATTGACCTTGAAGTGGTTCCCTCAATTCCTCAATCATCTTGCTGGGAGAGGCAATTAAAGATGGAGTTTCGTAGAATGTGCATCTCAAATTCTTCACAAAATGTTCAATCTTTACCATAGCCAGTTCGGATATACCCCTGTTATTATTCAACTTGCTCTTGCATTTATTTAGGGTTTTCGCCCTCAGCTGTGCTTCCTTTAACCATTCTCCAGGCTTATCCTGGTCTTATTCCTCTACTACAGCTGCCTTTAGCAAGCCCTCAAAGGGACTGGCTTTTATTCTTTGCAAAATTGGGATGTAATCCTCCCATACTATTAATTCTTCATTTATGCCCACCTCTATTTGGTGTGCCAAGCTATCTTCATCACTCATGTAGTGATAATATTTTATTACTTAAAATTATGCCTGCTAAAGTTACAAAATCCTCTTTCCACTACTTAGTGGCAGATACCCACCCCTCAGGGTCAGAGTGCAGGGCTTCACCTTTTAGTGCAGCCTGCAAAACTAGCTCAGAAGCAACAACATCAATAGGTCCTATCAAGTTATTCACATATATTGTTAATTGAGCTACTTGAGACTTAAGGTCTTCTTTAGTGTTCTCATCTTTTTGCATTCTCTTCATGATGGTGGAGATAACCAATTGCAAAGATTGTTGCTCCCCTTCTCTTGTTTGAACACCTAGGTTACTGAGCGGTCCCATGGGGGGCTTGGGCTCCTTTTTTCATGGAAGCAGGCGGTCTCATGGGAAGAAAAAAATTCTGCTACAGGATTAAATGGAATCTTTTTTAGCCCAAATAAGTAGGTGGCTGAAAATTTCAGCTGGTGAGATTGGGGTGGGGCTAGAAATTGCCCCACTTGCTTAAATGTACTTTCCTGCCAATTTTAAAACAAATTTGGAGGGAAATGATATTATTTATTAATTTTTTATTCACCCACCACCATTCCAACACCATTCCACCACCAGCCTGCTTAAATTTTGAAGTTCATGGGACCACCAACTTCAAAATATTCTTCTTAAAATTTAAGCAGATTCTGCCCCAGCTTTTTAGGAAGCCCCCCTCCATGGGACTATGCCCTTAACCTACCTTATTTGATAATCCTTTGACTGGATGTCTAATTCATACTTATCAATGTAATGTCCCCTTCTCAAATGTGATCATTTCAGTTGACCGTTGGCCTATTCCGGAGACCCGTAGGCTACTCGGATGGTGAAATTAGGGTTGCCTAATTTTGAGAAGATTGTTGCTTGAAGTTTGGAAATCGGATTGCGGATTCTTTCTGGGTTTTCAGAGAGCTTCGCAGTGGTATGGTCAGTTTGGCGTTCCGAGCAACTTCATGAATTTACTATTTTTAGTAAATTCTATTTTTGGCAGTAGACAGGTTGGGTTCAGTTCAGTTGGTCTTCTTCTTCAGTTGGTTCAGCTGGCACTTCAATTTTTGGCCTTTGGGTGCATTTTCCTTGGAGAGATAAGTACTTTCACATTATAATATTATATTTTAATATTAGAACACCCCTTGTCTAGCATTACAACTTTATGTTGTTTTTAAAAAGGGGGACCTAAAGGGTCAATGCTTCATTGAGAGATAAATTATATTCTTAAAGTCAAATATTGAGCTAAGTGAAATGGACGCCTACTTGAGGAGATTAACTTTTATTTAAAAAGTGAAATATTTCATTAAGGGAAAAAGGACGCCATCTTTTGGAGGGAAATGTTGAATTCAAAATTAGGGTTTTGGGCGCCCTTCTTGAAGCTTCTAGAAGGCTCTCTTCATGTCTTTATATTCAGGCCTCAGCTCTTCATTTAGGATCTTTTTTCTACTACATCGTTATGCTACTGAATTGTCTTCAGACACTCGCTTCGAGGAAAGCACACCTCCTAGCATTGGCTCATCTTCTTGCTTGAAAGATAGCAACTAGTTGAGAGGATAGTTGTAATAGGTTTGTCATTGCATTTCAGTTGAATGTCTAGCATTTTTGGAGTTGTAGCTTGCATTTTCTATTCATTTTGTAGTTGCTGATCTTCACAGCTGATTGTAAGAATTCCTCGTAACTTTTGAAATAAAATTATTGCTGTTCTGGGTATTGGACCAATCAGATTTAATGCTAAGGGCGACCAAGTTTGCAAATTCTCAGATTTTTATCTTTTGAAATGGATTTTATGGAGCAAAATCGCCCCTCCTTGAGGGCCGTACATTTCTGAGTGTGCCTTGAATTCCGTGCAAAATAAATTAGAGTCATTTGGGTTGGTTTCTCAGTCACTTAGGGGGCGCCATCATACTAGGAGATGAATGCATTTAGTTTCACATGATTTGGGTGAGTTTTGAGCGTTTTGTGAGCATTTTAGTAAGTTGATGTGTTGCTGTTCTGTGCATTTTCTGTCAAAAATCAGTCATATCAAACTTAAGAAAATCAGTAGTTGAGTGAGAAGTTGATATTCAAAGAGTTTGAGAGTGTTGGAGAGGTTTCTTAAATTGTTACAGCTTTGGAAGTTTCTAATCCTCGTGATTCTTGCAGGCTCTCTAATACATTGTAAGCTGCACAGTAGTACTGTCAGCACTTCACAATTCTTCTTTGAAATTCCTTGTAATTTCCCACTGAATAAGTGGAAGAGGTTGGCTTGCCGCCTATTTACTTTTAGTTAAGTAGTTTAGGGACCCTCTGACCATATGCTCGCCATCATTCAACGCCATTCTTGGTTAGGGTTACTTGAGTTCATCATGCATTGATCCTCTGACCATATGCTCGTCTGCACAAGCGCATTCTTGGTTAGAGTTCCTTTTCAGTTTGCATCTGCATTAGATCCTCTAACCAATGCTCACACCTTGCCTACATCGGGATCCTGGTGTACATTCTGGTTAGAGTTACTTTCCACATCATTTTGGTTTAGAGCTAACCTTAACGGGTGCGTGTTGAATTGTAATCTCATTGTAAAAAACAAAAAAAAATTGTCCGATTCATTACAGTGGTATCAGAGCCATGATTCTGCCAACCTGTGCCCTACAGTGATTCAGTTGTCAGATGAGTGACATAGATTGCAGATACTTCACTAGAAGTCAGGTTAGAAGACAACAGACACAGTTTCCGCCAGTGCCAGAAGCAGAAACTTTTTCAGAGGCTTTGAGAGAAACAGGAAGAGTAGTAGATACTGGTCAAACAGTTGAGAACATGGCAGAAAGTCATAAGCAGGCCATGGATGAGAAAGATGAAAGGATGGAAAAGAAGTTTGATGGGATGATTGAAATGATGTCCCGATTACTTGCACGAATGGACCAGCAAACTCCCCAGAATTATACTCCTAATCAAAACCATGCTACAGGAGAAAACAGTGGAGTCAATGGGAACAATGGTAATGGAGGAAGTAGAACTATTGGTCAGCATGAGGCCACCTCAAGCGGATCAGCCTCTAGGCCGCTCTTTCCTACATTCACTCAAAGGCAGGAACCGCAAGTTGAAGCTGCCATTCCTTTTGCAGATGATGCCAGGCAAGCCTACTTGGAGTATGCCACTTTACCCCCTGATCTTAGAGACCAATGGTCCTTTGATCAATTCTTGAACCAAAAAAAACAGAGGAAGAGTTGATAACCGTGCTCATATGGCTCCTAGAACTGATTATCAACAAGCCCTTGGGAAGGTGTCATTGGCTCACTTCGATGGAAGTGATAAGTGTTTAGCAAGATCGTGGGTTCAGAAGTTAGACAACTACCTTTCACTTCTTCCCATGCCAGAAGAAGATGCCATCAAGTTTGCAACACTTCATTTGGAGGGAGCTACCCATGAGTGGTGGTACCATGGTTTGGTCACACTTGGCCATAACCTTATTCGAACCTACGGAGAATTCACCAATAAACTGATTGATAGGTTCGACACTAAGGATCTTGAAGTGAGATTCCGTGAGCTTGCACAACTGAAGCAGCATGGCTCCTTGGATTCTTACATTGCTGATTTCTAGAGACTTTCTGTGATGGTGCCCAACATCACTGAAAGAAGATTGGTTTTGTTTTCTGAAGGTTTGGTTGAACCTTTGAAAGGGTGGGTTAAAGCTTTCGATCCTCCAAGTCTTGAAGAAGCAATCAAGAAGTCTCGAAGTATGGAGTTATCTGCCCCTAGGCCTAAATTTCCGCCTAAGCCCTTTGGCCACAAGAAGGATAAGAGACATTTTTCAAATCAGCACAAGAATTTTCCACCCAAGTTGACTGAAGAGCAACGTGAATAGCTTAGAAAGGAGGGCAAGTGTTATACATGTTTAGAGCCTTGGACCAAAGGTCATAGATGTCCTGGAAGAGGGCGTTATAATCAAATGGGCACCTATTCTGATTATGGATCAGAATCTGATATGTTTGATCAGCAGTCTTATTTTGGGGACAGCGAGGAAGAAAGAGCCCCAGAAGAGTCTGATCATGAGCAAGGGGTTGGGGGCCCTATTGCCCAACTCTCTAGTTTTCAAAAGAACGAATCTTTCAAGGTTTGTGGTGGAGTTGGAGGTCATCGTATTGTTGCCTTAATTGATATTGGTGCAACACATAACTTCATTGATGAAGGTGTGGTTGCAAAGAGAGGTCTCAAAACTGAAGAATTTGAAGGCTTCAAAGTCATAGTGGCTAATGAGTTTCATATTTCCTACAACCAAAGAGTTCCTAACATGTCCATGCAGTTAGGCAACTACGAAGTCAAAGATGACTTCTATGTGGTTACTATTGGCGACACAGATGCAGTGCTTGGTATACAATGGTTACGCTCACTTGGTGAAATCTCTCTCAATTTGCAAACAATGGAGCTCAAGTTCCAATCTGATGGAAAGAAGGTTGTGTTAAGAGGAATGTCCAATGGTGGTCCTCGAATAGTTTCATTCAAAAGAATGGAGAGGCTGATTCGGCATGATCAAGTTGAGTGGGCTGCGGAATGCATGGTCCTTCCAGCTAGTCCAATTGAGACAAAGAGGGATTATCCTCCAGATATTCAGTCTATACTTACAAAGAGGAGTAAGGTGTTTGTTGATTTACCTCCTGGGCCATCTCCTGAAAGAGGAGCTGAACATGTCATTGAACTCAAGGAAGGGGCCAAACCAGTCATCACAACACCGTATCAGTATCCTAAGAAGCAGAAGGATGAGATTGAGAAGAACATAAAAGAACTCTTGGAGAGGGGCTTCATTCGTCCTAGCAAGAGTCCCTTCGCTTCAACTGTAGTTCTTGTGAAGAAGAAGGATGGCACCATCCGCATGTGTGTGGATTATCGTGCCTTGAACCAAAGCACAATCAAAAATCAGTACCCCATTCCTCGAATAGATGAGCTTATTGACGAGCTACATGGTGCCAAGTTCTTTTCCAAAATTGATTTGAGATCGGGTTACTATCAAATTTGGATGCAAGGTTCAGATGTGGAGAAGACGGCATTCAGATGCCACTATGGTCACTTTGAGTTCCTAGTCATGCCTTTTGGGTTGACTAATGCTCCAGCCACCTTCCAGTCTTGCATGAACAGAGTTTTCCAAAAATAGTTGAGGAAATTTGTGTTGATCTTCTTTGATGATATTCTCATCTTCAGCAAGATGTGGGAAGAACATCTCAAGCACTTGGAGGAAGTGCTTAGCATTCTTGAATCAGAAAGTTTGTTTGCCAAAGAGTCCAAATGTGAATTTGGAATGAAAGAGCTGCTCTACCTTGGTCACATAATCAGCGCTGATGGAGTGAAGGTTGATCCCGAAAAGATCAAGGCAATAGTTGATTGGCCACCTCCAGAGAACTTGACTCATTTGAAGGGGTTCTTGGGTCTTTGTGGCTTCTACAGAAGATTCGTGAAGGGCTACTCTCAAAGTGCTGCTCCTCTTACTGACCTCACTAAAAAGGGGGCTTTCATGTGGTCAGAAAAGGCTCAAAGTGTGTTTGATAAGTTCAAGAAAATCATGAGTTCTTGTCCAGTATTGGCCATACCAGATTTCTCCAAACCTTTCGAGTTACAGTGTGATGCATCAAGAGAAGGTGTTGGGGCTGTTTTGATGCAAGACAAGCATCCCATTGTGTTTGAAAGCAGAAAACTAAGGGGCGTTGAAAGGGCCTATTCCATCTATGACAAGGAAATGCTTGCAATCATGCATGCATTAGCGAAGTTTAGACAGTATCTGGTGGGAAGCAAGTTTGTGGTCAAGACCGATCACAATAGTCTCAAGCACTTCATGCATCAGAAGGACTTGAATGAAAGACAACAAAAGTGGGTGAGTAAGCTTCAAGCTTACGATTTTGACATTGAGTATGTCAAAGGAAAAAATAACGTTGTGGCTGATGCTCTATCTAGGAGACCTCATTTGAGCTCATTGTGTGAGTTTACTGCTGATTATGCCAAAAATCAGTTTGCAACCAGCATCATTGAAGGTACTTTTCATGATGAAAGGTACAAGGTAATTGATGGTTTGATACATTACAAGGGAAGAATCTTTTTGGTGGCTGATTCCAAACTCAAAAAGAAGATTTTGATGACTTTCCATGACATCCCACTTGCTGGTCATCAAGGGTACTTCAAAACATATAGGTAGATTCGAGAAAGGTTTTCTTGGAAGGGGTTGAAAGAGGAAGTTCAACGTTACATCAAGGAGTGTAGCACTTGTCAAATGAACAAAAATGAGCACTCTCTTCCAGCTGGTCTACTGCAACCACTTCCCATTCCAAATCAAAAATGGGAAAGCATTTCGATGGATTTCATCACAGGATTGCCTAGGGCTCAAGGCAAAGATTGTATTTATGTTGTAGTGGACAAATTGACCAAGTTCGCTCACTTTTTTGCCATCACTAGCACATTTTCAGCAGCTCAAGTTGCAGATTTGTTTTTCCATGAAGTGTTCAGATTGCATGGGTTGCCAAAAAACATTGTGAGTGATAGGGACAGCAAGTTCCTAAGCACCTTTTGGCAAGAGGTTTTCAGGATGAGTGGTACAGTGCTTACTCCTAGCACTAGTTATCACCTTCAAACTGATGGTCAAACCGAGATAGTAAACAAATGGTTGGAGGGCTATCTCAGAAATTATGTTTCGAAGCAGCAAAGAGCATGGGTGAAATGGCTCCACATTGGAGAATATTGCTACAATTCATCCTTTCACATGTCAATAAGGATGTCTCCATTCATGGCTCTCTATGGTTATGAGGCCCCTAGCTTTGCTAATTTAGTGTTTGGTGATAGCAAAGCTCCTCAAGCCAAGGATTGGTTGCAGCAAAGTCAAGATATTTTGAAATCCTTGAAGAACAACCTTCAAATGGCACAAAATCAGCAGAAGATGTACGCTGATCAGCAGCGTGTTGAGCATTCATTTGAGGTTGGTGATATGGTTTATCTTCGACTTCAGCCTTACAGACAGTCTACACTCAAGAAGAGTGGAGCTGAGAAGCTAAAACCTCGCTTCTATGGGCCTTTCAAAGTTGTCAAAAAGGTTGGAGCAGTGGCTTATGAGTTGGAACTACCATCGAGTAGTAAGGTCCACAACGTCTTCCATGTGTCTCGCCTCAAAAAGGCACTTGGACACAATGTTGTTGCTTCATCACATTTGCCTCCCTCAGATGAAGAAGGGTAGTTGACCTTGATTCCAGAAGAGATTATTAATTCCAGAGAGCGTTCTTTGAGGAGGAGAACAATCAAAGAGTACTTGGTGAAGTGGAAGAATTTACCTTTGGAGGATGCTACTTGGGAGAATGAGGAGATTCTACAGCATCCAGAATTGCGATTGCTCGAGGGCAAACAATCTTGGGGAGGGCGGACTGTAATGTCCCCTTCTCAAATGTGATCGTTTCAGTTGACCGTTGGCCTATTCCGGAGACCCGTAGGCTACTCGGATGGTGAAATTAGGGTTTCCTAATTTTGAGGAGGTTGTTGCTTGAAGTTTGGAAATTGGATTGCGGATTCTTTCTGGGTTTTCAGAGAGCTTCGCAGTGGTATGGTCAGTTTGGTGTTCCGAGCAACTTCATGAATTTACTATTTTTAGTAAATTCTATTTTTGGCAGTAGACAGGTTGGGTTCAATTCAGTTGGTCTTCTTCTTCAGTTGGTTCAGCTGGCACTTCAGTTTTTGGCCTTTGGGTGCATTTTCCTTGGAGAGATAAGTACTTTCACATTATAATATTATATTTTAATATTATAACACCCCTTGTCTAGCATTACAACTTTATGTTGTTTTTAAAAAGGGGGACCTAAAGGGTCAATGCTTCATTGAGAGATAAATTATATTCTTAAAGTCAAATATTGAGCTAAGTGAAATGGACGCCTACTTGAGGAGATTAACTTTTATTTAAAAAGTGAAATATTTTATTAATGGAAAAAGGATGCCATCTTTTGGGGGGAAATGTTGAATTAAAAATTAGGGTTTTGGGCGCCCTTCTTGAAGCTTCTAGAAGGCTCTCTTCATGTCTTTATATTCAGGCCTCAGCTCTTCATTTGGGATCTTTTTTCTACTACATCGTTATGCTGCTGAATTGTCTTCAGGCACTCGCTTCGAGGAAAGCACACCTCCTAGCATTGGCTCATCTTCTTGTTTGAAAGATAACAACTAGTTGAGAGGATAGTTGTAATAGGTTTTTCATTGCATTTCAGTTGAATGTCTAGCATTTTTGGAGTTGTAGCTTGCATTTTTTGTTCATTTTGTAGTTGCTGATCTTCACAGCTAATTGTAAGAATTGCTCGTAACTTTTGAAATAAAATTATTGCTGTTCTGGGTATTGGACCAATCAGATTTAATGCTAAGGGCGACCAAGTTTGCAAATTCTCAGATTTTTATCTTTTGAAATGGATTTTATGGAGCAAAATTGCCCCTCCTTGAGGGTCGTACATTTCTGAGTGTGCCTTGAATTCCGTGCAAAATAAATTAGAGTCATTTGGGTTGGTTTCTCAGTCACTTAGGGGGCGCCATCATACTAGGAGATGAATGCATTTAGTTTCACATGATTTGGGTGAGTTTTGAGCGTTTTGTGAGCATTTTAGTAAGTTGCTGTGTTGCTGTTCTGTGCATTTTCTGTCAAAAATCAGTCATATCAGACTTAAGAAAATCAGTAGTTGAGTGAGAAGTTGATATTCAAAGAGTTTGAGAGTGTTGGAGAGGTTTCTTAAATTGTTACAGCTTTGGAAGTTTCTAATCCTCGTGATTCTTGCAGGCTCTCTAATACATTGTAAGCTGCACAGTAGTACTGTCAGCACTTCACAATTCTTCTTTGAAATTCCTTGTAATTTCCCACTGAATAAGTGGAAGAGGTTGGCTTGCCGCCTATTTACTTTTAGTTAAGTAGTTTAGGGACCCTCTGACCATATGCTCGCCATCATTCGGCGCCATTCTTGGTTAGGGTTACTTGAGTTCATCATGCATTGATCCTCTAACCATATGCTCGTCTGCACAGGCGCATTCTTGGTTAGAGTTCCTTTTCAGTTTGCATCTGCATTGGATCCTCTGACCAATGCTCACACCTTGCCCACATCGGGATCCTGGTGTACATTCTGGTTATAGTTACTTTTTGCATCGTTTTGGTTTAGAGCTAACCTTAACAGGTGCGTGTTGAATTGTAATCTCATTGCAAAAAACAAAAAAAAATTGTCCGGTTCATTACAATCAACTAGAGGGACAACTATTTGTGCAATTCTATTTCCTTGCTTGTCCATAGTGATAGCAAACATCCTTCTTGACCTTTTCTTTCTTTTAGCCAGTCGGGGATTGAAAGGCCTCTGTAAGGATATTGAGGCTCTTCTCTTCCTCTTCTTGCACATATTTCCTCTGACTCCACATATGTCCTCTGTCTCTTCTATTTTGGTTCAACCATATTGGAATATTTGAAGAGACTTCCCTTTGAGGGGAAGTAATAATCTCAGTATTGTGTGAAGCTTTAGAATTATCTTGTTTTGCCTCATGCTGCTCTACATCTCTTATTACTTCTTCTTCAGCCACCTACTCATTTTGAACCTCTTTAGTTGGTTCAATTTCTCCTCCTCCATGTGTTTTTGTTATATATTCTTCCACAGGAACTTCTTCCTGGACTTGCTTTTCTGCATTTACTTCTTTTTCAACCACCTCCTTACTTTGAAATTCTTCTCCTTGCATTTGTATTTCATCTTCTTGGAGAGGAGGAAAAGGAGTATCATGTGGATGAGATGGAGCAGGTGGAGGAATCGGGGAAGTGGTCATATGAGGGGGATAATTTGGTGGAGAAGGTGGAGGTGTTGTAGAGACATGGGGTGGAGGAGATGGGAGAGGAGGACTAGGGTTCCATTGTGGAGGAGGAGATGGAAAAGGAGATTCATGGGGAGGAGATGAAGGAGTGGGAGTTTGGGTAGATCTGGTCTATGATGAGACCCTTGTTTGTTTCCTCTTTATTAGAGGAATTTCTTCCTCAACATCATCTTCACTAGATCCTATATCAATTCTTTCCTTATCCTTTACTTTTTTAGAACCAACCTTCGAAGATGATGGCTTTGCTTCTCAGCTGTAGCAAATGAACTTTCAACTGTCTTTGTGTAATGTCGTAAAATTGCACCCCTTGCAATTTTACATGCATTTTTGTATCTGCTTTAGTGTCCACTCCCCTAGCACTTGTGTAGGCTCATTTTAGCCCTTGCATCAGCATTTTTCCCTTCTTAGGATGCTCAAGGACCCCGTTTCAACAACTCCCCTTGCGCATCAGCTTTGCATCAAACCTTGTGCTTTTCTCGTTCATGTCATTTTGTAGCGTGAAGTATCTAGACACTAGCGCACCATGCGGACGTCTTTGTGTTGCGCTAGCATGCTACAATGTTTCAACGTTCAAATGACCGCTTCCGAGCATGTTTTCCACTTGTCAGCAAGTTTTTTCGGTGGTAATGGCTAGGGACGCCCTGAAATAGCTCAAGAATCTTCTTTTCCCTCTTGAAAAGTTGTCTTTTCAATTCATTTGTGCTTCTAGCTTCTTCTCCTTTTTGGCTTCTCTCTCAAACATTCTCCCATCTTGCTCTTGCTTGCACAACTCCCTTATTTGTTACAGCAGCCTCAAGCTTTCACAACTCACTACAATAGCACTCTTGTGTTCTCACAGCACCCTTTATCACTCTCTTGGCTCTTCAATCTATCTTTTTCTTACTCTCTTTGGCTTCCTTAAGCCTTGTAGCTAATATCTCCTTGTCTTGTGTTTGCGAGCATCTTGGGATTTTACACATCCCAGATCTTTTGCATCTTTATCTTGTGATACGGGTTCTCCTCCTTGAGCAGGGATTGCTTTTATCACTTCGCATTTGCTTTTTTTTTTTCACTTTCTCTATCTATCTAGCTGTCTGTGGAGGTGGGAACACCAAAACAGAGGTTTGACTAAGGCAAACCCTTATACAGCTCCAACATTTTCTCTCAATCTTATGCATGTAGGTATTGAAGATATTCATTTGCTGGAGGCTCCATTACTTGGGTTTTTGTGAGCGTCTTCAATCTCTTATCCTCTTTAACTTTATCATTTACTTTATTTTATTTCAATTCTATTATATTCTATTATTTTCCCACATTCTAGAAGTTCTCAGTAATTAGATTGCTAGTAATCACTTAGTTGTTTTCTAGGATATTCTCACTTTCTGGTCTGTACGAGATGCCAACGCACCTTTGGGACTCCAACGTGCCGCGTTGTCATCCTTATTCCACGCTAATGTCCTTTGGCCGAGAACTCGTCAGTTTGTCCATAAAACCTTTGTGATTTACTTCAGATTCTAGAACTCTTGCTCTGTCCCTTGAGGTAGTTTAGGGTAGTTCACCCCTTGGGATTCTTGAGAATAAAGAGACTTATGAGTAGTGAATCCCCTTTCTCTACACTTTGATCTCTTTGTTGAACGTTGTGGCTTAGGCAACTCCACCATTGGGAACGGGGATGCTAACCATATTTGTGAGCAAGCCTTGACACTTGCTGCCCTAGCATCCAAATTATCATTTTCTTGGATTGAACAATCTACATTGTAGATTGGTTGGTTAAAAATACCTTGTCCACTGTAAATAGGATCTAAAACTTTCCCATTTTCTTTTAATTCCTTGGACACCTTGGCCACAATGTAGTCCTTAATCATGCTTACCGTCAGCCAACAATAATTCTTCATTCTTACCTCGAACTCTTCTTCACAGTTGGCCCAGTGGTCTTATAGGGTAGGCTCATGTTTGAAGAAGGAGCCAATTACTTTATTGATTTTACGAATAGGGTCAAATTTGGCTCTAGGATCATTGTACATCTCCATGGTGTACATTTCCAATTCTTTCTCTGCATTCTTGGCATTTTGCATATTGGTACATGAGTATACCCTTATCTTCGTCGGGAAAGAATATCTTGACTTATGCTTGCCAACAATCAATTTGTGGATCTCTATTAGTTGTCTACACAATTCTACACAATTCTAATAGGATCATTTTGTCAGTGGGGTACCTTGGCAGTTTTAGGGAAGGCTTATGGAAGCTAGCCACTTTGATATATGTAAAGGTTTTGAATTGGATATACCAATTCCCCGAATTCTTCAGTTCTTCCATGGCTTCTAGAGAAATCCTTCTTGCAAAATCACCTTCCAGTCCTTTAATAATGGCATTGTAGAGGAGATTCAACACCCTCAGGATGACGAGGTCCAAAGGGGGAAATAGTCCTCAACTACCTCAGGGATCAAAGCTCAGGTGACAGATGAGATAAAGAAGAGGTTTGTTTATATTTTATGCAGAATAAAGATAAGAGAGTTTTAGGAACCAAAAGAGCAGGTTGCAAAGGTCTTTTGGACAAACCAGCAAGCTCTTGACCAAGGACAACAACGCGGCGTGGGAATGTCCTTGCAGCGCGCTGTAGTCTTGCATGTATGAAAATCAAATTTATCACAAAAAAAAGTGCAAAGAACCTACTAATTGTTCGATAACTAAAATCTCGAGAATACACTGAAATAACAAAAAAAGCAGAGATGAAAGTAAACTAAGTTAAGTAAAAAGGAAATGACAAAGATGAAAAAGAAGAAAGGGGACACTCACAAGAGGTCCAAGAATGAAGCCTGTAGCAAATCTATAACTTCAATACTTGCACATGTAAGAACCAAAAAATGGTTGGGGCTGTTTAGGGGCTTCCCTCAGTCAAACCCCCACTTTGGTGTTTCCACCTCCATGGAAAGCCAGATAGATAGATAGATCAAAAGATAAATAGACAAGATGATAAATGCATAGACAAGGGATGTGATAAATCCTGAGATGCTCAAAGACACAAGACATAATAGATATTACCTATGAGACTTGAGGAAGCCAAAGAAAGAGAGAGAGAGAAAGAGAGAAAGTTGTGAAAGCCAAGAGAGTTGTAAGAGCAATTGTGAGAGCTTGAGTCTACTGTAGCAAGCTGTGCAAGCTTGAGAGAAAGAGAGATTTCGAGAGACAGACCAAGATAGAAATATATGTTCCAAAGAGATCATTTGGAGTGAAAAGATAGATTTTGGAGTGAAAAGATAGATTTAAAAGAGAGAAGAGAGGGAAAAGGGGGTTGCCAAGCCGTTACAAATTGTCCCAAGACGTTTCCATTGACCTAGGTAGGTGACAAGTGGCAAAACGCTCGAGAATGGATTCTGAACATTAAATGTTGAGGGACGCTAGTGCGATGCGTAGACATCCTTCTGACATGATAGTGTCCAGACAAATCACACTAAAAAATGGTGGGAGATGGGAAAATCACATGGTTAGCACAAAATTGACGCACAAAGGTAGCTGTTGAAAAGGGGTCTTGAGCATCCTAAGGGGAAAAAGGTTGATGCAAGGGCTAAAATGAGCCTACACAAATACTAAGGGAGTGGACACTAAAGTGGATACAAAAGTGTAGGTGAAATTGAAAAGGCATGCAATTTTCGACACTAAAGACATAGACAAAGTTATCATTCACCATATAATAATTCCTGTAATTTGCATCCAATTTCAGTTGTGGACAATGCTCATGGATCTTCACTTCCCCAAGCTGAAAAGATTCCACCTTGATGAGCCTTGAGAAAGTTGCTTGAGAGGCTAATAGGTATACCAAATAGGATGTCATAAATAATTTGTTTTTATGCAACACATCCTTGAGTTGTTCATGCAAATTGTTGCTTATGATGGTGGCCAAATCAATCTTCTTATTATCAAATGTAAACAACATAAAACGAACCATCCATGGGTAGAAGTTCTTGGCATTGGGGTAACCATAAACCCTGCTTAGGAGTGTGATTTGATCTTTAATATCCTCCCCAAATTCACTCCTATGTTGTGCTTTAGCCATCTTGAGGGTTGTCTTCTGTGGGTTAAGCAACATTTTGGTATTGATGAGATCGAGGCTGCTTGTTTCATGCTTCATAAAATAATTAATTGCTTTCATTTTCATGGCATCATACCAAGGGGAATAGGGGATTTTGAATACCCTCTCAATCATGTTTGAATTGATATCAAGAACTACCTCTCCAGATGCCCCTAGTATTCTCCTATTTTTTTGGCCTACTATGGCCGAGTCTTCCCCTTAGGACACGTTGGATCTAGCAAGTTTGGTAGGCTCAACGAGTTTCACTAGACTTGCTAGGTACTCGGGTCATGAGTCCCATTTGGTGTCAACTTTTTGGGAACTTTACAAGTCTTGTATGAAATATCCCCTTACAATTTTTTTCAATTTTGAGCACAAGATTTCACCCGTTAATGTTAGAGAAATAATAAACCAACTAAAAGTGACCCTTCACTTTCGGATCACCCAGATCCCGATGAGGGAAAGGTGAGAGCATATGGTGGAAAGGGGATTGTTAGATGAAATCCAAACTAAAAGTACAATATTGAAAATCAACCCTTCACTTTCTGATCACCAAGTTCCCAGTGTGGGCAAGGTGAGAGCATACGGTGGAAAGGGGATTGTTAGCTAGAAAGTACTGGACACTGAGATTACAATATGAAAGACGGCTCAGCCAATCAGCAAGATATGAAATGCAACTCGACCACTTATTCAGCGAGAGTGTACTACAAAGTACTGAAAATAAATGTGTGGGCGGCTAGCCGACCCCTTACGCTTTTCAACAGGCAGTACAAAAAGGTAAAATGCTAAATGTAAATATACGGAGAGGCTTGTCTCTTCCACCAAACGGTGGGAATGAGTAAAGAACATAATTGAAATATAAAACAGCAAGGCACGTCTCTTCCACTAAAGTGGGAATACAAAAGGTAAAGTGCAGAAATGAAATGACTGAATCAGTACTACTGATAACAGCCTTACAATATGGAGCAATCTGCAAATTACTATGGGTATTAGATATCCAGTACACTCCAAAATGAAAAGAGATGATCTCCATAATTAAGCAAGCTAATCTACTATGGAAAATAGGCCAAAACAAAACTTTTTACCAATCTGATATGAAGTTGCAGCACTAAGAAAAACTCAGACCAGCAAGCTCAAAACACACCAAAATGCTCATAACTCTGCAAGGATTCATCCAAATGATGTGAAACCAAGTGCAAAGGATGCCAAAGAGAGGGGCGACCAAGATCAAGCAATCAAACCACACCAAATAGTCTAGAAAACTTTGTCACGTTTGCCAAGGCAGCCAAAGAGAAAGTACAACCCTCAAGGAGAAGGGCAACCGGCATTAAAAATCACCATCTTCATTATAAATTCTAAAAATTTGCAAGATGAGGCGCCCAAGGTAAACTCAAATATAGGACCAATACTCAAAATCAACAAAAAATTGTACAAAGAGCTATTAACAAAAATGTGCTTTAGCCAAGCACCACACCAACACACCAAAGCTGAGAAATACACACCAAAACTCAGAAAACATCAAAGGTAATCTTCAATATGCTCAATCTGCTCTTCAATGTAAAAAACAGTCTCAAACTTAGCTAGGTGCTATCTTGCAAGCACGAAACTAAGGGCGCTGGGAGGTATGCATTCCTCGAAGCAAAGGTCTATAGAAATTTTCGGCAGCACTTTGTTATATTTTCAATGGATAGATGAAAAGTGAAGGAAAGACCTCTTATTTATAACTTTTCTCAACTCCAATTCAAATCTTCTTTTCCCTCCAAAAGAGATTCACATTCACCCTTAATTTGCATTTGCATTTCATCTTTTGACCCCTTGACCAAGTCATCCAAAGAATTTAAGAGAAATAACTTAATAAAAAATGCAAGTACAACACTTAAGTGAAATAACTTTATAACTCACAAATATTTCCCAAACTAGGCATCCATTTTTCCCAAGTCAATATTTCACTTAAAACATAATATTTCACCAAATAAGGCATCCAAAATGACTTAAGTAATAAACTTTATAAAAATCACTTATCTCTCAAAAAGTGGCGTCCCATTTAGCCTTAGTAAATATTTAACTTTATAATTTCCAACTAAGGTGTTGATATTTGAAAATCACTTAAGCCATGACTTGCCAAAACAAGCTCCAAGAATGTTGGAGATCAAATTGCCAATACTGCCTTTGCCAAAAATAGACATTGTGCTGAACGGCTGAACAACTGCTAAAAATAGCATTGCCAAAAATAGCACTTACTAAAAATAGCATACGGCTAAAAATAGTAAATGACTCCAAACTTAGAGCACAAACCGGGTAGTCGTCGCAACTTACTAAAAATAGCAAGTTCGGAAAAGTCATTTGATGCAGATGCATGTCATACCATTCAGAAGCTCTCTGAAAACGTAGAAAGTCCCAAAAACCATTATGTAAAACTCCTGCATGCAAACCCCTTAATCCACAAAAGAAGCCTCCTAGAAAATAGGAAACCCTAATTTTGCCTCTGACTAGCCTACGAGCATCCAGGAAAAGGCTAACAGTCACTGGAAAGCGTAGTGCTAAAAATGGGGACATTACATTGTAACCAAGCAAAAACCTAGGTACTCAGGTCATGAGTCCTTGGGACCCATTTGGTGTCAACTGTTTGGGGACTTTACAAGTCCTGTAACCAAGCAAAAACCCTTCATATTTTTTCTTCTTCCTTCCTGATCTCCATTGCTACCTCTTGAGCCATGTGCATCTAATACAATTAGTACTCAAGAGCTAGGATTTGATCTCTTTCCTTGTACTACTTGTGACTGATTTGAAGTTTTTGACCTCTTTCCCTTGTTTGTCCCAATAGTTTGCTTGCTCAATTTTGTTTCTAGAAAGCCCTTAATTTTGTCCATGGCCATTTTATTCATCATTTCAGCTGAAGAATTTTCCTTGATGGCCCAATTGATAGGTGATAGAGGCTATTGATCAATTTGGGCAGCTATGAAGCATGGTAATAGTACTTCCTTTGAATCTAGCAAATCTTTAGGCACATTCTTTGTTGTATAGGAGGTTAATTGATGTGACATCATTCAACTATGTTTCCTCCTAACCTCATAGCCATCTATTCAATTTTCCCAATAATCTTCAATATCACTCACATGGGCAAAGCGAGAACCAAGCCTCTCAAACATATAGCCTCTATTTAAACTCAAAAATCAAAGTTAAACTCGAAAGTCTCAAAATCCATACTTCTAGCATCCAATATTGAACAATTATATGACCCCAATCTTATGTCATTCTCTCAAAGATGAAATGAGCATTTTTCAACTATAGGCAATATTCCAGGAGAACTACTTGGTCACCAGGTTATTATGGGAGCTTGTAAGGAAAAGCATCAAATCTGCACTAAATGTAGGGAATGGGAT
>VDFB02062542.1:0-15437 GCA_007258455.2 Sequoia sempervirens
ATTTTCTTCCTTCTCACATCTGAATATTATTAATCCATCTTGCTAACATAAATTCTTTCATTTCATTGCATAATGATCTTCAATACAAATCAAAATTACTTTCCATATTTCTTCTTACACTCTTCCTTATATTCTGAAAATATTCATTGAATATGCTTGGTGCCTTCTGTTTCTCACTTCAACCTTTATTTATATCACTCTATTTCGCCAAGGAATGTGTCTATCCATTAAATGGATGTATCCCCAATTGGATTGCAGCTTTCCATTATTTACATTGCACCTTTAAGTTTCCCATTTTAATTAACTTCATTACAAAATGAGTCATTGCTTTTAATTGAATTTATTCACTGCCTTCACTTGCTGCTCATTTAATGGTAATTAATTCATAATTCTTCTGCAGAGTATGATCGCTGCTCATTCCAAGGTCAGCCAGTAATATGTTTCAATGTAAGCGCCATTACAAGGAGGGGTGTCTACATATATAATAACCTTTAATTTCTCTTTCATAGATCAACTTGTCTTAGATAATTCCAATGACTACTTTGACATCAATGATCTTGACCTCCACAACGATCTCTTAACAGTCTTTTTGTCATTAATGACAATCTTGTATTCTGACTTTGGGGATTAATGATAACATTGTCTTTTTCACCTTTGACATCAATAACGACCTGGTCCACCTTTGACATCAATAACAACATTTCCAACAATCTCCCCCTTTGTCATTGATGGCAACACAATCATAATCCTCTTCTTTTGCATTGCTCCCCCTTTTATCTCTCCCTCTTTGACATCAATGGCAAAGGGACTTTAGTATATTTCCTTTCTTCATGATATGATTCTTTCCTTTTTGTAATGCTCCTCCTATTTGTAAGGCTCCCCCTTTCACTGAGATCATCTAATGCTCCTCCTCCCTCTAATATTCCTCTTTCTCTAACTCTTCATCTTGACATCTATTCTCTTTTTAACTCTCTTGTTGTAGCTCTCCATCTTTCTATAATTCTCCCTCTTTTTCATTAATGATAAATGGATATAAATTATACCACTATATTTTGTCATCTATGGCATCATTACATCAAAAGGGATTTGAACATAAGTATAACCATCATAACTTACAACTGTGCATCTTATTGTCTCAAGTCTTTTATGCAAGAGCGTTTTCCATCTTTCTATAACCTCTTGCCATTCTTCACATTGTCGTCAAATGCTTTGTAACATTCTATACACGATCTTTCTTATTTGATTTCCACTCTTGCACATTGAAGCATCATCATGTTATAACCTTCCTCTTCTATGAAAAGTTCATTACCTCATGATTCTGACTTGAAGACAATTATCATTCTCAATGTGGCATACTTCTTATGCCCTTGATATTTAAATTATCATCATTCCCACTATACCTTATCTTTCAAAATGCTGCTATATATCATTTGTCAACCGACTTGTTATACATGTTTAGAAAAATACTTTGTTGGTGTGTTAATGATTTTTACATCTCATGTTTTTAACCTCCATCATCCCAAGAACGTAACTTAATGATCTTGTTGTATCCTTGGCCATTCTTTAGTTTCTCTTTCTTTTCTTCAATCATATCTTCTCTTTCTCTACTAATTCTTCCCTTGTGATCAATGACAATGTAATGGTTGTATAGATTATGCCTTAGCTGATCTATCTTGAATTGTTTTCTTCATGGAGCTAAAACAATGCACTGGTTAGCTCCCCCTGAACTTGTACATCTCTTTAAGAACTTAGTGATACCTCTTGTGCATGAGGCACAAGCATAGATTCTTCCTTCTTTTCATTATCTTGCTCGACCTTCTCCAGCACGCTTTGCCATAAAATCTTGCGCTGCCCAATTCTGCTGGCTTTCCGCTTTCGCCGGTATTCTGGCAAGTTGTCACCGGAATTCACTTCACCAATGGAGTACCCGCCGCCCATAAATTGTTTTGCACGCGGGCATCGCCAAACATTTAACAAATCCATATGCGCAAATGACCAAAGGAATTATGAAGCGCAGAAATCATGGCTTATCTGCTCGCTAGAAATGTTTTCTGGCTTGTGTTTTACAGTTTCAGCATATGAACAAAATGCGTTTGCGTTTATAACATGCTCAATATCAATATCCCTTTTCTGGCTGGCAGCCATAAGATGCTATTCGCGGTCGCCACTAGCCCTCTTGCATGTATGAAGCAATATGCTTACTTTGGAATAAAGTTATTACCGATACGGCTCCTAAAGGGTATTGAGACTTGTTTCATTTTGTTGGAAAGAAAATAGATCTTATGAATTCTCCATACCCATCCTCCATAAAGGGAATAAATTATTTTGCTAGGGGACCATTGTACCAGCTACGTTCCTCATTATTGATGGAACTCTTGGGAATATTTGCATAACCTTTTGGTTTTTCCTCATTTCCTTTCTTTGGTGGCTCATTTGAAGGTTGATCTTTCCTTTGCTTCATAACCAAGACTCGTCTTCATGCATGATGACTTTTTCCCATCTATAATATCATCCATGGTTTTGGTACTCTTATCAACTTTGTTTTTCCCGTCTTGCTTGGTACTTGTTTTCTCTAATTTTGTTCTTAAGTAACCAAGCTCAAACTTTTACTTCTCACAATCTTCTTCTTTTATCTACAATTGATTTCTTACTTCTTCCCCGATCCTCTTTGCTTCTTCAATTTTGACTTTTAGATCTTAGAACATCCTTTTCGCTTCTTCAAGGGCTTGTGACATTTTTGCCTTGGATTCGCTTTCTTCTTGAAGTTTTGACTTTAGACGTGCATTTCTTCTTTTAAGTGAATGAATCTCATCATATGCAAGATAAACTTCTTCCTCACAATCCACTTCTTCATTAACCTTATTCTTATCTTCAGCATGTTCTTCATCTCTTTCATTTTTATGACCTTTTGCTTTCTTAGCCATGAAAAGTATTTCTTCTCTTGAATCTTTCTCTTATTTTCTTTTGTCTTCACCTTTGACCTACACACATTCAAAAATACAATAATCAGTTTATCACAACTAAAGTTTTTATACTTACCTTCGTGTATGTTGGATTCTTCTTTAGGCTTTTCATCAACATTTGCTTCATTTATATCAGCTATCACTTGATTTATGCTTTGAATTTTTCATTCCTTTTGATGCCTTAAACGTTCCTTCTTTTTTAGATGAATTCTCCTTTCCCAACACCAATTCCTCTTCTCTTTTACTCACAAGATTATCTTCATTTGTCATCACATCATTCTTTGGTTCTATTGCCATGTTTATTCCAAGTGCCACCTCATCATTTTTATTTGGTTTTGTTGGTGCATGCTTATGAACATTCTGTTTAGTATTTCCTTTTCCCTTATTTCCTTTCCTTTTTCCCAGTGCTCACATGATCTACCTTCTAGCAGTTAGGCTATTCATGAAGGAACCCGCTCTGATACCAATTGTTGAGCACAAGGCGATACCGAGAGGGAGCAGGGGGAATCAATATCAAACAATCCTTTACTTTTCAAAACTTAACCAATCACAATTAAAACCATTCAAGAAAGATATAGCCATTAGGAACACAATGAGAACACACGACTTACGTGCAAACCCTTTGAGAAGAAAAACCACAACACAATATTGCATGTATATTATAGTTTAATCTACTTCCTTTTGTAGGCTCCAACCTACTATCAAAGTCTCAAATCTCTATACCAACTGAGCTCCAACTCAGCAAGAGGCTCCAACCTCTACTTGATAGGCTTCAACCTCTTGGAGGCTCCAACAGTAACACCCATACACAAACTAAGCTTCAACACAGCAAGAAGCTCCTACCTCAATTTGGCTCCAACCTACTGGAGGCTTCAACCCCCACAAATCTGATCCAAACTTTCTTCCTTATAATCTGATTACAAATCTTGAATCTGATCCAATTTCAAATCTAGTTCAAATCATGTACTTTCTCCTCAATTCTGATCTACACTTAAATATCAACGTTTTTCGAATCTGATTACTATTTTGCACAATATCTCTTTCACACAAATCTGATCAAATTATAAGTTCTTTCACATTCCTCACAAATTTGAATCAATCACCAATTTTCTTCCTTCTCACATCTGAATATTATTAATCCATCTTACTAGCATAAATTCTTTCAAATCATTGCATAATGACCTTCAATACAAATCAGAATTACTTTTCATATTCTGCTTACACTCTTCCTTGTACTCTGAAAATATTCATTGAATATACTTGTTGCCTTTTGTTTCTCACTTCAACGTTTATTTATATCACTCTATTTCGCCAAGGGATGTGTCTATTCATTAAATGGATGTATCCCCAATTGGATCACAGCTTTCCATTATTTACATTGCACCTTTTAGTTTGCCATTTTAATTAACTTCATTACAAAATGAGTCGCTGCTTTTAGTTGAATTTATTTGCTGCCATCTCTTGCTGCTCATTTAATGGTAATTAATTCATAATTCTTCTGCAGAGTATGATCGCTGCTCATCCCTATTGTGGTCTAACTCTTCTATCATTAATATCTGCTATATGATTTAAATTAATGAGGTCAGCCTTATATATTTGAACCTCAGTGCTGCCTTCTCTTAAATCTTTCCACAAGGATAGAAGCTAGATCAGCCAGTAATATGTTTCAATGTAAACGCCATTACAAGGAGGGGAGTCGGCCTATATAATTACCTTTAATTTCTCTTTTATAGATCAACTAGTCTTAGATAATTCCAATGACTACTTTGACACCAATGATCTTAATCTCCACAACGATCTCTTAACAGTCTTTTTGTCATTAATGACAATCTTGTATTCTGACTTTAGACATTAATGACAACATTGCCCTTTTTCACCTTTGACATCAATGACAACATTTCCAACAGGTTGTTGTGATGGGACGTGGGGTGTTTAAGTGGCGTTTGACTTTCCTCTTCCTGGAAGGGTTGAAAGAGCTTCTCAGAGGCTTTGTGAAAGCCTTTAAACCAGATTCATTGCAAGCAGCCATCAAAAGGGTCTTGACATTGGAGCCATCTAACTACCTTATCTCTCCTTCCTCTAAATCGTTGACATTGGGGAACACTACACCTGGCAAACGTTTCCAAGAGTCTACAACTAAAGGTGTGAGTTCAAGAGCACCATAATAGCAAAAAGGACTCCACACAAAAAAAATCCATAGAGACTTGGAGCTGCACCCTCTAAACCCATGGATTGCTAGGAAACAGGACACAGCTTTAGGAGTCAACAATTAGGTGACATGACCCAAAATGAGATTCAGAGGAAGCAATTATGCTTCAGCTACACAGAGCATTGGGACCGAACACATAGGTGCTTGGTAAAGAGGCAAATATATTGTAAGAACCCCAAGGCAAAGCAAACAACTTCAATCTGCTGTCATTATGTGATATTTGACAGGCTTCTAAACATACAGAAAACACATAACAAACAAACTGATTCAAGGTACAGCCAGTCCCCTGATACAGAGTCAAAACCCTTGGACTGTTTTCAATTATCAGATTACTGTCAACTCTGTTTATCAATTTATCTAGAATATTCAGATCTACATCAACTATTCAGCATGAACAATCACAAACCACTGGTGAAGTTACGAACACTATGCCAAACAAATAACAGTGCAGAACATGCCAATTACAGCAGTCATTAGCTCCTCGAATTTCAATGGTTATGATATCCAGAAATAAATGTGCTTCCTGAGCAATGCTTGCAAGCCGTATAAGAATGTAGAAACCAATGCTGTTGATCTGACCTGGGTGTGCAGTAGGTACATGAACAGTGAATTAATGATTTGTGAACAAATGTGAGGCAATTACACAAACTCGCCTGATGAAATGTAACCCCAAAACTCTATATTATTCCTCACACTGTCAAATGATCTGGTCCATCGCCAAAACCAGATATTTCTGTGTCATAAACACCTCATCACCCTCCTAGATGGTGCTGTTGCTTCCCTTTGTTCATGGCAAGTTGGATATGATTCAGACCCCCAGCAGTAGTGGATGGATCACTCCACTATCACCCAATTGAATGATACTTCCCAAATCCAATCTAAGCCAGTGATATCTCTGCAAGATAGAGAGCGAGGTGTCTCCAAACACCAAAAGCAGCCTCCTAACAATTTTTGCTCCTTCCCTGTGACTTGGCTATGAAAAATTAGACAGGAGCAGCTCTGAGTCACTCTGTCAACTGAAAATGACGATTTCAATGTTGTGTGGTTTCCTTGATATACCCACTCCACCACTATGCATATGCTCCATCAACATAGTGAGTTGGTATGATCCCAGTCGCCCAATCCTAAACTATCACTCCAACTCCCCTGCAACCTGGAAATGGTTGTTGTTGCTCGGCAAACACACAAGGAACACTACCTAATGGGTGGTGCACAATATAAGTCGTTCCAGCTCCAAGAAATGATAATCCTCAATGATCTAACATAAGAGTTGTGAAAAGAATGCTATCAGCACGAATAGCCAATCCCGAGTGGATTCACCCCTAAAAACCAGGGAGAGGGTTTTCATCCTCACCGTGGGAATATCGTTGCTGAAAGTTCTCGTCTCCCAAGCAAAGAAATCTGGAAATTGAAAATAGATGTTATGCCAAACAGATGATCCCCCAAATCAAACCTCAAGCACCCTTTTTATACCAATTTGGATTATTTCCTAATAAGTTGACCCAACTTGATTTTGAATTTCCTTTAGCGTCAACCTACTTGAGATTTATATTTTTATTTATTATTAATATTAATATTATTATAATTAAAATATTAGAGTTTTCTTTGTTACTGTTGAAAAACACTATTTTTAATATTAAAAAAAAGTTAATTTATTTGGATGCTCATCGATCCTGGGCACTGCAACAAATAAACCATCTTCTTTAGCACTAATACTCACTAATCATGGCTTCCTCATCGCCCTTGCTTCCTTAATGACACCATCATCATATGTGTAAGCTTCAGCATCATGAATGAATACCTCTTCCAAATCTTTGTTATGATCACCCGAGAATTTACTTTTGCTAATAGTGATACCCCATGCTGTCCCCCTCTAGAAAGTGGGTTAAAGCACACTGTATGAGTGCAGATAGGTGATTGCAGCAGTCACATCTTGCCCCAAACTTCACCAGTGACACTGCTAACAATGCTAGGGCATTCATACTCAATGCTCCTTTAATGTGGAGCCACCCACTCACCTAATTAGACCAAAAAGATTCCCTTTGTACCTGCTGGTGTAAAACTGCCCAAAGATGATACCATCAACTGAAATATTTTGCTATGGCTGTCATTTCACTGTTCCTTGCTCAGAAATAAAGAAAAGTTGGCTGAAAACTTCTTGAATCATTCCCAAATGCCTCCTCAAGGCCTAGCGGTGGAAGAAGCATCTTCAACTTCTCCTTTATGACTGTCCTGAAGGGAATGGGAAAGGCTGAGAAAATAGATAACTGCAGTACTGAGATGAAAGACAGCACTCATTATGACCCCTGCATTATAGTTCTTGTATCCAAAATTCCAAACAGCAATGCTAAGATGATGATTCTTCCTCAAAAAGATCCATTTTTGTTGATACCTCATATGATGGCACTCCTAGGTGTACTATTGAGAACATATTCAAAATGGACCAAACATTATCATAGTGGAGTATCTTACCTTGAGAACATACACACTTCCACCTTATTTACCACATTCCCAAAACATGTCAAGCAATGATTCCGTCATAAACCAGCTTTTGCAAAACATGACATCACTTCAACAACAAATCACAACATTGAACCAAAACCAAAATGGACAACCATTGCAATATGTCAAAAGGAGCCCATTATCACTTGATATCTTGAAATAACCCATGCCACAAAACATAGAGATACCTCGATTTGAGAAGTACAATGGTAAAGGAGACCCTAGAAATCATATATTGGAATATACTGCCTTGTGTAGTGACTTCATTTTCGAAGATAAGCTCCTGGCTAAACTTTTTCCTAGGTCATTGAAAGACATGGCTTTGTAAAGGTTTTGTTCATTGTCGAATAACTCAATCCACTCATTTAATGAACTTGTTGATGCATTCCTCCAGCATTTCCAAGTAAACATTGGTCCTAAAATTACACTAACTGATTTAGTGTGATGTAAACAAAGGAAAAATGAAAAGGTAACAAACTTTATAGGGCGCTATCGCTTGCTTTACTCACAAATCAATCTTACTCTCCCTGATGCAGATGTTCAAAGAGTATTCACTGAGAATTTACAACCCGGCATTAGAGATAAAATCCTGTTGATGAAATATCCATCTTTTATACACTCATGTACAGCCCTTTGTAATTATCAGAATTCGATGAGTTAGTATGAAGAAACATCTTCATCAACTCCTATTGAGAAATCTGAATCCTACTTCAAAGCAACTACCAACCATTCAAGAAGCAAAACAAGAACTTTATCAAGATAAGTACACCTCAAACAACCAACCACATTGAACCACAAGTTGCAGCCATAAGTTTAACTCCGTACCAAATTAGATTGAGAGATAGACAATTTACCAGACTGCCTAATTCCCTCCATTCGATGATGTTGCAACTTTTGAACAAGAACTTAATCCAATTGCCTCCGATTAGACCCATGGACACAAACAAACCTGTATCTCCAAAATTTAATCCAAAAGCCTTTTGCCAATATCATCGCACAAATGGACATGATACAGAACGATGCATACATCTTAAACATCAAGTGCAAGACCTCATTGATTCCAATCACATCCAATTGGGCGGTGCTAATGATCAAGGAAATAAGTCTATTGCCCCACCTAACCAAAACTTGCAAATTTTTACCAATCCAATGCCAAATAATTCATCCAACTTTGTGCAAGCTTGTTATGTTAAGAATGATGATATGAATGTTGATAAAGCTGATGACATGAATAATGATAAGGATGGTGATAAGAATGATGATGAGGATGGTCTACAAGATATGGTTACTCTCATAGATGCTCAACCTCGTAAGGACCAAACCACTTTGTTACCTGACATTGCTTTCACACATATTGATGCATCTATACATGCACTGGATAGTCCTCTCTATATCACTAGACATATCAATGACAAACCTACAACTAGGATACTCATTGATCTCATGTGTGTAGAGAATGTGATCACTGAGGAATTCTTGTTTGTGCATGAACTTTATCAAGATTCTTACGAACAATTGAAAGCATGGTTGAAAACTCGTGATGGTTTTGCTCGCCCTACAATAGGATTGAACATTCTTCCATCATCCCAACGTCGGACCAATTCCATGTGAAGCTAGGTTATCCATGGCTATGCTCAATGAATGTAATCCTATCAGTTATTCACAAGTGCATAAAGTTCCCATTTGAGAATCAAATATTTGCAATGCATCATATTGGGTTTAATCCTTTGTCCTCCCGTGGAAACTTTCATTGGATTTCTTTTGGCCTCAACCTATGGAACCTATTAAGCCTCGTGAGGATTTCTTTTACAAGTCATATCAAAAATTTAAAGCAAAATGTATAGCAAAACTATCCCTTAGCAATATCCCACCTGAGGATGATAAGTTAATGGTTGTTCCTCCTACCCCACCAGTTGTGGATGAACCCATGCCTGAAGCAATTGCTCTTCCAAGTAACCAAGGTAAATATGTCCTAGTTCCTCCACCCATATCATACAAAAAACCAAAAGACAATCGCATAATTCCTTTTGTACCTCTGAAAACAGAGCAAGTGTATAGACCTAAAGAGACAACGGTTTCCCAACCCCCAATGGTCCCTTCAGTTCCTCCCTTACAGAAAGAAAAGAGACCAATGGTCAAGAAACCCGCCCTTACACCTTCACAAATTGAAAACTGAACAAGAAACAGAAATGCCAAAGAGTGTAGGCGTAGATGTCATGCTAGTGCTCGTCAATTGGAAGAAAAGAACAAAACAACTCAAGATCAAACACACCTATGCAAACAAATCAAGAAGAATTACAACTTTCACCAAAACAAGACATGGAACCAAAACAAAAACTAGTACAAGAACATATTAACCGACATTAGCTAAAACCCTCCCATGATGATAATCATATTTGATGAAGATGAAATTACAAAATTTACAATAAGTGTATAATAGTTAAATTTGTTTTCTAAGTCCAATGTAATTCTAGATGGAAATCTAGAATACATTCCTCCGAAGGAGATATCCACCATTTGCGAACCAGTGATGCTCCGCCTGAATTCTGTTGTGTCCTTAGCCGCTATGCTGACATGATATGCCAACGCAATTTTGTCGAATCGGCTCATACCTTTGTTATGTTGGGTTTGTTCAGATGCGAATCTCTCAGTATTAAAGCGTTAGCTGTTCATGTTTCAAGTTTCTTTTGATAACCTGTTACATATAATAAGGATACAAAGGAAACAAATCTATCGTGACATTCTTCTATTTGTATCTCCATTCTTCTCTATGTCATGAACATTATTGTCTTGTGTTTTCCTTTTGGGGATGATGCAAGGCATTGAGACATTTAGATCTCTTCCATGTTGACCCAAAAGCTTGTTGTTCTCACTCTATGGCATTCTTCCATTGTGTTCACTATTCCAAAAGAGAATTTGGGGAATAAAGTTTTAATTTGAAGTTTATTTATCCAAATTTAGTGAAGATTATAGATAATCCTCGCTATCTAGTGATCTTCTAGGTTATTCTTGTTCTTGTTTCAACGTCCGCCAATGCCGTCCTTTATGCAACGTTCCTTTGTTGCTCGGTCCGCCAAATGTCCCGCCACCCTATTCGTTTCCGTCCGCACAAATCAATTTATCCTCTTCGTTCCATAGTTTGGTACTTTATAAGGCATTGTGAGTTGTGACTTTGTTCATTAATATTGACTTAGTGATAAGTGTTGATTGGTGATGGAGTCACGGTTTCAAGAACTCTGAAAATGGATGTCGGGCATAACATCTTGATCATTTTTGTAGCATCTTATTAGAATTATCAAGGAGTATAATTCTCCTTGATATGGTTGACATGGGTACACACCTAGTGAATATCGGACTTCACTAGACCTTGTGTGTTTCTCAATTTGCTACTCTGTCTTGGGGGCTCACCTAGTGAATATCGGACTCCACTAGCCCGTGTCGCCTTCAGTTTGTGCTTCACCTAGCAAATATCGAACTTTGCTAGTTTGTGAGTCATGAACGCCTTTGGTGTGGATCCTAGCATAACACAACTTGCTAGCCCGTGATTATCCATACCCTCCTTTTGCATTTTGTTTTGACATTGTGTATATTTGTGTATGTTGTCGTGTTGCACTTCATACATGTGTGTTCCTTTATGCTCATGTTGATTTGCCATGGGATCTTGGATCCTAAGGACTTGCACGCTCCCCCTAGATCCTTTGTCATCCTATCTTTTCAACATTTGGACAATCAAACCCCTCTTGACATATATTCTCTACTTTAGTGTGAGTTTGAGCGTAAGTTCGCACTCTCACCAAAGTGGGGGCTAAATGTAGCGTTGAAAATTGTCACCTTTGACAATTTCACACTATGTTTTGCTCCCCCTTAAATAATTGGACCTAATTGAACCCCTAATTTCCTAAATTGTGCATTCTATGGCCTATTTTTAACAATTATCGATAAATTGCAAGCAAAAAAAAAATGCATTCATCTAATACTTTGCCCCTGACACCTTAATTTCTGGAAAATAGATCTATGACATATGCCCTATGGTGAATGAGTCCCATTATGGCAAATGAGTCCCTTTTGGGCGTAAATGTCCCCCTATTATGTTTGGCTCCAAATTCAAATATGTCGATGTTGACACTTTATTATTTGCAATTCAGGTGTCCAAAATCACCTATCGAGATTTAATTTGTGGAAATTAGAATAAATGCATATAAATACCTAGTTATTGCATCATTTGAAATCCATCTACCATTAACAAGGAAAATCTAGGAAATCCTTGGAGAAATTATTATCAAAAGCATTATCAAGCTAGTCAAGAGCAACATTTCAATGATTATTGCAGCAACTCAAGATCCAAGCATCATGTCAAATCATATGTGAGCTCATGTATGTTCATGTTATCATTATTTGTGAAGGCTAACCCTTTTGTAGATCTCCAAGCAATTCAAGCAAGCAAGATCCAGGATCTTAAGGAGATGTGCATGACTTCAATCCTTCAAGGAAGTCATTGAAGGGTGGTGAGTTGCAGCACTTTGTGGATTCATCATTCCTTCCTATCATTTATTCCTTTATCATTGGCATTGCCATTGTGGAAATGTTAACACTAACACAAGGTTTGACTAAAGCAAGCCCCTAAATGGCACAACCCTTCCTCTCTCTTTGAATGTGCAGGTTTTAGGTTTGGAGAGGATTGAAAGAAGTTTGAAGATTATTTATCCATTGTTGCATTTTAAGCCCTACATCTTGACAACTCACGAAAACTCACCTACAAAATTTGTCGATAGTGATCCGACAAATTTGCAGACGGAAATCAAAAGCTTTGATCTAGCACCAGATGATTGTGAAAACAGAACTGAAATATCTCTACAAGGACATAGACACCTTAAGGAAAATTAGAATTCCGGTCATCGATCAAATTATAAAGACAAAAGTACGTAACTCCTCACTTTTCTCACGAGCCAGGAATTTCGCTATAAAAATCTTCACCTGTATCATTTTCATATTAGGACACAGTTTAAATTGGTTAATCAAGGCAAATCAATTCCAATCAATTTCCAAGGCCCAAAAGGGATGCAGATCCAAGTCTGGTTGACTCACCTTCATGGTTGAAAGTCAGTCTAATCACCTTGTTGATTTGCATCCTAATGATTCCCTAGAAAAAGGAAAACAATCTTAGGTTCCTTGCATTAGACCTAAGACCTCCTTTTTCTACATAGCAATCTATATATATATAGCTACTATATTTCTATGTATTATTTGCCTTGTTTCATGGGGATGCCTCCCCCCAAAATCCCTGCATTTTGGGGCCTAGAACATTTTCAAGATGTGTGTACTTGGGAAAAGCGTCCCCCTCATTGTCCCACTATCTTTATCACCAACCCAAGGTTGTTTCTGGGTCATCCCCTTGGTTTGGAGATGACTTGGAGACTTTGAGACATCCAAACTCCCAAGTGTCTCTCAACTATCCCCAAGAGTTCTAAGCGTCCCTCGTGGTAGGAAAATGAAAGTCGATATTTTAAAAAATCAAAAAAGTGTTTTCAATTTGCATGTCACAAACCCTAAACCCTAATGGTCTATAGTCCACCCACCATCATCCCCCTACCATCCCGAAATCTGGGCCCCAATCCCCCAATCCACCCATCTCAAGACCCTCTAGAACATATAGGTTATTTGTGCATTTAGTTAGAGTTTTTACAATGGCATCCAACACTAAAATATTTAGAGAAATATCATTACTAGATGTGCCTGCATCCTTCTTGGAAGATCAAATAAACTACTTCACGTAAGATATAAATTTCAGTCTACACTTGTATTATGAAATTACTTCAAAGAACTAAACCTTCCAAGGGAAAGGCTTGCTCAAAAATTAGTCCAATCTAACCTAAATTGATCAAGACCATTCAAAAGAATGTAGACATTTAGCATTGGGGCAAATGCTTCAAAGTTAGCACTAGGGCGAATCTTTAAGGTTTGCATTGGTCAAGGTACACCTTGCAATTGTCTATTGTAACCAAATTTGTTTTATCATACCATTATATATTGCAACATTGCAGACACTTTTTTCTTTCACATACAAATTTTGTCTTGGATTAAAGGCGTTAATGTTTGCCTTCCTGGTCATCATAGATCAAGATGTTTCAAGCATAGTTCGAAGGCTCACAAGTAATCACAAGCTGAACCTGATCGGTAAGAATGGTTCCCAAATTGTTTAAATATTCCAAGAAAAAAGCTTGACCTTTGTGAAAAGTTCTATATATAGGTCAGTTGACATCTTTCAAATGTAGTTTCTTGTAGCATCAATCAATTTAACTGGGCACAAAGATGGATACACATTTTAAATGGGTGCATATGACAGGTTCAATGTAATGTCCCCTTCTCAAGCATAATCTAATTATGGACCATTAGCCTATTTTTTGAATTTTCCCGTAGGCTAATTGGTGAGTAAGAGAGAACTCCAAAGTTCTTCGAGAGCACAAATTCAATTTATCAAAGTTGTTTTTCATGGCAATGAGCTCAATTTGTGATGTGGATCTTTTTGATGCTTTCAAAATTGATTTCTGACCTTTTGGGAGCTCTCCAAACTTCTTGTAGGAGCAGGTTATTTTTAGGTCACCCAATTGCCTCTGATCATCGTCCAAAGTATTTAGTATCATGTCAATATGATCAAAATTATATTTCTATGTCATTTTGATGTTTTCTGCAACTCGAGCAAATTTTTAAGTTAATAAATAATTAAACTTAAATTGTCTAATGTTGAAAATATTAAAATGACAACTTAGTGTAATAATTCATTTTAAAGGTTTTTAAGTGTGTTTCAAGTTGGACACCTGGGGAAAGGGCCCTTTATACATGATAAATTATTATTATCTTTTAAAAAGGTCATTTTGGAGAATAATGGAGTTAATATTTTAAAATATTGATTATTTGAATCTCCCTTTAGAAAAATTATAAAAAAAGAATGAGAGCCCATTTGCAAGGTTAGACTTGAAAATGTTATTTGCTTTTGCTATGGAGAGAACCTGAGTTCTTCCAAAATCTTTTGAAAACGAAAACCCTCTTGAGATTTCTAGTTTTGAAGATGAAAACCCCCCTAGCTAGTTGGTGTGATTTCCTCCAAGAATCGCCATTGAGCTACAGATTGAAGCTTCAGTTTTGGTTTGCAGATATGAAACTGTTTGAAATCTTTTGAAGTTGCAGATTTTGATATTATTGTGTGAGGAGATTGTTGAAGTTCCTTTGAAGGCAATCTAAAGAGTTTTCCATGGCTGGCCATACCATTCCTCATGCCAAACCATACAAACTTTGGGTGCAAGTATAATGGTGTTTTTTATATAATTCTAGTTGCAGTTTGGTCGCTATTTACCTATCTTTGTAGGCCATAGAATATAAGAAGGGCAGATTTCAAATATGCGTGGGCTGTACCATGTAATGGGTTGCCTGTGAAGGGAGGCATGAGGGTTTCCTAACCTAAGCGCTGCACTTCTTATGGTTTTCTCTTGCTGATTAGTGGCGCCTAATACCTTGGAGGATTTTTCATCAGTTTCAAGCTGAACTTTTGAAGTTATCATGACCTTTACATCCCTTGTTGCTGCAGCACTAGTTGCTAGTTCATCATTTTCGGATCTGCACACATTTGAATTTGCTCTAAGTTACCGGTTCCAGTTCCAGTTCAGGGGTTCGATTCGCCGGTTCAGCTAAAAAAAATTTTTTTTTTTTTGGGTGTGCGGGGGGGGTGGGGGGGAGTTCGGTTCATTTTGGGTTTGTTAGCACAAAAA
>VDFB02062543.1:0-10049 GCA_007258455.2 Sequoia sempervirens
ACCTCTTGGAGAAAAAGAATAAATAGGTGGGGCCAGCCATTGTCTCATCATCCAGATTTGATATTGGTATTTGATAATTTCTCTTGTGGAGCCAATGGTTTCTGCAGATTTCATCTTTGATATCATAGGAAACGAAAACTTCCTTTGATTAGTATAACTGAGGTGGTGAAATATTCCTCCGAAGGGTTGCATTGTGAGTGGAAGATGGTCAGTCTTTCACATTGAGCTTATTGCATCTTACTTCAGCTTTCATGGAGGTCGACTTGGTTTGGAGTATGCAGAAGATTGTTTGTTGACATCCATTTTGGCATTGATTCATTGAGGAGAATAAGGGCGCTCCCTTTGGGAGTATTTTGGGTGATATTTTATGAAGTTTTAGTTGCATTTTTCAGACCTTCATAATTTGCTGTCATGGAGGTCGATCAGCCTATGTGAGTCTCATGTTTTTGCTCACATCTTTCGATTGAGGAGGCCAATCATTCTAGGTATTGTTGCATTCAATTCCTATCGTTGAGACAATCGTTTTAGGGGCAAATTGGAAGGAGTTTGGTGCTGCAATTAATTATTTAAACATTTGCCAGGCAAGAACAGGGGCGACAACTTAAGCAATTCGATTTGGGCTTGGAGAATATCATTTGGGCTTGTTGATTGATACTTCATCTCTCATCAAAGGTTAACTGCTTTAGGCCAGGTTCTTGAATTTCTATCGACCCTCTAGCATTACATTTAGTATGGTCATATTGGTATGGGTGCATGGTAATGGCACAGCAGTTTGTAAATTGGAAAAATATTGTAATTGCCAAGAGTCTTGGCTACCTTGTATGAGCATTGTATTGAACAAATCATTTCAATCAAGGAGATATATGTTGCTGGTTTTATATTGTTGTCATTATCATTCATACTCAGCTTATTAGTATGAATGCCAATTGTATGACAAAATGTCATTTGGCTGTAGGTGATTAGTTTGCTTATCGAAATCATTTATGTGCATTGAAAAGGATCTAAAAGAGTCATATTTGCATTTAGAATGTAGATTAATCATAAGCATTTGAAGCATTTAATCATTACTTCTCAAGCATACAATCAGACTGAAATTCTGTACCAGCAAGATCAGACCTTGCATTTGAATTGTTTGACAATATTCCTTGAGGGTCAAAGCAACATATCTACATCAGATTTGTCAAGGGATATTACAGTGGTATCAGAGCGGTTTCCTGCCATCCTGTTGGGTGAATCATTGAAATTTAGAACGAAGAAATTATGGCTTTTGACAGATCCATGTATGAATTGATGCAAAATTTGTATGATGTGACGAGTGATCCTGAATTTAAAAGGGGATATCTAATGATGTTTGAAAAATATAAATGAACGGATAAGGAGAAACAAAAGAGCTCTACAGGTGAAGTGTCTAGAAATCTTTACAATGAATTTTCAGCAATTAGTGATCAACATATAGCTGATCCTATGTGTTGATAGGTGTTTTATGACCACACCAACACAGAATAAAGTTTTCAACGGTCACTCTATCCTCTTTTGATCAAAATATCTTGCATGCTAAGATTGCGAAAGATCATGCATTCAACTCCAAGGTTCCTTCATGCAATGGATGTAGACTCAGTTGGTTTGATGTGATTTGCTAGTATTTCAAGGGGACTTACACAATTGTTCACTCGAGAGAAAGGGACTTTCAAGATTTGGAAGATTTATCAATGAAGCCCAAGTTTTCTAAACTAACCAGAGAATGTTGAATTTGAATGGCTGCATAGATTAAAAAAAGGCTCTAATCTATCCTAGGTGCAGGGCATGGCGATTGAATCTTACAAACTTCAACCAAGCTTTGCTTTGCCTCACCTCAGACAGATTCCACAAACCTTGTGCAATCTTCAAAGGGGTGAACTAGAGATATTCAGATTACAAATTAACATGAAGACACCATCACGACGACGCATACCAACATGTAAATTATAACTGAAGTTAGGTCCAAACTATTCCAGTTGACCACACAAGGCAGACCCACTATCAGTGAGCCCACTAGTGATATGGACTAGCGAAGCTTGCTCAAATAAATCACCACATTCCAGAATCATCTACTTGCATGAAATAAAATCTATTCTACTTTATCTAAATTCTACTCTAAGATTCTATGCTAATTGGAAGGATGAAGAAACCTTGCTAGCTACCCACAATAAAAGATGCAATCACAAGCAATGACAACTCTTTTTATTATAGTAGTGTTCACAACAGTCTCTTACAAAGCATTTAGTTGAAAAATTTCCTTCCTTCCGTACAAATGAGGGGGAATGCCCCTTTTATAGCTAGCCTAGTCCAATAGACGGCTCAGATTCAATTACAACGAACAACTCAGATTGAGCCACATAAGCCCTATTCAAGATTTTCCCTAAAAACGGCCACAAGGAGTGGTGTAATAAATGAGCACATAATTCCCACTCTCTCCCTTCACCATTATGAGGATTTAATGCCCACTATCATCTAGAAGGTCATCATCTAGGAAGGCGTTCCCATTCTCCTCTTTGACCGCAAACTCGATGAATCTAGTCAATACTGCCTCAACCTCCTAAATTGAGATAGGTGGAATATGATTAAGCTGAAATTCAAGCACCGTGACTACCTACCCCTGCCGAGTACAAGATTTTCCCCAAGCGACTAAGGCGTCCTGAGTGCTCTGAATGATATTGGAGAAGGTCGAAATATTTTCAAAATCTACTTGGGCAAATGACCTTACATCTGAAAAGAAAGGCTCCAATCTACTTTTCAGGCCATTCGTAGTCACTTCCTCTGGAGTCAGCCTTTTAGCAAATAATGCTTCAAGCATATTCAAGACTCCCTCCTGAATATTTCCCATGGCCTTTCTAACTTTGGCTGATTCTGCCTGAGCTGCATCGAAGAAGCCTCGACCTGTGATTGCTGAGGAATACCAACTGGGGAAGTCATATTTGTCGCCCTCCTGAATCCCTCCTTCTACCAGAGTCTGTATGGGCATATGCATTAGAGCTGCCAAGTGAGGGACAATTTTATCTTGATAAATGTGGGTTTCACTCCAGGTTAGATGAACATTACCCATGCGCGTCAGAATACTGGAGGCTTGCTGAAAAGAATGGGCGAGGTCTTCCTTGAACTTTTCTGCCTCCGCGCGAACATTGCCAACCCACTTATCTGCTTCTTGAGCCATCTTCTTTAAATCTTCCAGGCCGCTAACTGATTCCCTCGGAAGCTCAACTGGAAGATCAACTGCTGGATTTTCTTGTCCACACGGACATGCTAAGTGTTGCACATAGCCAATCAACGTCTCATGCTCTTTCTTTAATCTTTTATACTTCCCTTCTGTCTGGAGTAACCTATTCTTAAGAGCCTGATAGGAGCTATCACATTCTTCAATTATTTGAGCTCCTGTTCGGCCCAACTCCACAGTAGTGACCACATAATTCTCCAGGATCACCTTATCTCGGTCACATTCTACCCTGGGAACAACCACATGGAATGTGCGAGAACCAGACTTATTTGTAGATATCTTCAAGAACTTTTTGGCCCTCTTCTTCTCTGGCGGTCCAATGATCTTGCTGAGGAATTCCACCATTTCAATTGTCAGGTCAGTCTCCTCAACAGGGTCCCTTCTCATTCTTTCCCCGAGCCAATTTGGCACTACCTGCTGTGGGTCACAAATAATAAGTGGCTGTTCCTCTCTTGCTTCCTCTCCATGCACTTCTTCTCTAACAACATTTTGCTGAGGTTCACTAGTTTCCATCTACTGAATATTTTCTCCTGAACCTTGAGCCTTCTACCCTGTAGCAATCTCTTCCTCCAAAGCCGTCTCAATCAACTATTGGAAGCGGGTGTCTGTCTCTGTTTCCACTTCTCCTTGCTGATTTTCCTTCCTAGGAGTGTTGACACTTTGACTATCTGGCTCTCTAAGAGGTGGTTGGCTCACCTCTTGAAACTCTTGCTCCTCATTCAATCTGCTTCTCTGGTCCGCAAACAATGAGACCTCCTGCATGCTCGAAGAGCGAGTCTGCGATGGTGTGGATGATGCTTCCTCTACCCTCTAAGGCACCTGCTGAACCTGCACCTCCCTTCGCGGTTCCGAAGCTTGGGCGACTTGTTTCCTTTTTCTAGCTGTTGGTGGCCTTTGGTCATCCATCAAATTGTAAGTGAGGGGGACTGATCTTTTAGAGATCCTATTCCGCGTTGCTCTACCCAATTTGGAATTGAATACATCCAAACCGGTATGCATAATGTATCTAGGTGCGTGGGGGTTTGGTTATGACCAATCCGGTCGTGGTTGTTGTGTTTCTTACTATTTTAGCGGTTGGGTTGCATAACATTCCGATCCTCATCTACGGTCGAATTACGGAACAATCTCACATTCTCGATTATTTTTCAAGGGGTGATACGGAAAACATTTCTTCTTCTAACTTCAACTTCATCCACCACATTGGTCGAGGGGTCCTCCAATATCATGCTTATTGCCCTATATTCCACCTTGCACCATTCGATATTGTTGCCAGGGTCGAAATCACCTTGTGGTGTGGTATGGGGGAACGGAAAAAGCGCTCATCCCTCGACTTCTTTGTTTGCCTTGCAAGGGACAAACCTCATTTGAATTCCCCATGATGATCGGGAAGTCCAATCCTCCTTTCTTCTTCTTTTTCTGAATTCTATCATAGGCAATGAGTTGCCTAGATACCTCTAACATCACCATTCTATCCGTGGGGTACCTTGGCAATCTATAAAGATATGATGTGAACCCTATGCTTTGATACCATTGAACTTTGGAATTGGACAGGCCCGAAAAATCCGCCCTCGATCAACAACGGAGCTTTGCTTTTATTTATCCTCTATTGGAGTTCTTATTTGAGTCTTGGCTGTGCATCGATGAAGGCATCACGTTCCTGCTAGCTAGAGGTCTTTGCTTAGGTGCAATTATGGGCAAGCCTCGTATATTTTGAACTGCTCAAGTCGACACCCAATCGACTCCTTATAAGTTATTCCCCCTGTACTTAGTCATTCGAGCCAGCATGTAGATTACATATGAGCTCATGTAAAAAGTTTTAGTTCTCCTCAGATTCTTGAACTGTTCATCCAGATTATCACTTATCATTCTTGCCCAGTCCACACAATCCTTCCCTCCCGAGCACAATCTGATGTAATAAAACATCCGCGGCAGTATACGGTAGGACTGCATTCGCTCAAGTGAGCATCATTGTTGATCCACAATGCACTCACACTTCACATCATCGAAATAATTTGCTTAGGGGAGCTGCCGTCACCGAGGCCGCATCGAAGTAAAATTTATCATTCAGAGCGCATCTCTCAAAGTAGAAGCGTGCATCCTTTCGGCCTCTCCCTGGATTACGTATACCATCTCCAGAAGTGGGGAGTTTCCAGCGCCCTCTCAATGGCCTGGTGTAAGATTAATGAAACAATTTTCCTCCGGTTGGAAATAATAGATCCCTTTACTTTCGGCTGTAGTGATTTGGCACATTCAGGGATTAACTCTAGATATTTGGATAGAGCGGTGGAAACCAGCGTTTGCATAAAGTCCATATTCATAATTTGATGTGCCGTGACTGATGGAGGATGGCCACCTATCCCGTACATCCGACCTTTGAGTGCTCCAAGATTGTACGAACCGAGATTCGTATCATTTAGCTCTCCCAACTTTGATGTAAACCTGGATTCTGGAAGAAATGTTTTGCTCAACTTCTTTATCACCGCCTGCCTGGATATATTGGCCTTGCTTGACTTAGCATTGGTAGCCTTCCTTGCAACTTTGTTGGCCTTTGCAGCTGCTTCGCTACTTGCTTCAGCCATCTTGCAAAATAAAAGATAGGCATTAAAATTTAAACTTAGAAAATAAATAACCTCGGGATAGCCAAAATGTGGAGCAAACTTCGAAAATATGGAGCTTCAGCACTAAAATTTCAAACTCCAAACCTCAACACTTTTCCAGCAGTATTATTTCTGGCACTTAAGATTTTCACCCTTAGCACCTAGCTTGCTGATTTGACTTGCTCACTTCAGCAGCTTCACTTCAACGCTTTTCTCCCTACCCTCAGAGCCACAACTTCGCACTTGCAAATGGTGAGAAGAAATGAAAATTTCGTGGCTTAAATAATTGTGTCAAAGAATATTTCTAATTCGTGAGGGAGTCTATTGTAGCAAATTCATTAAATTTCTCTTCCCACTACTTGGCAGTTTCCAATTTTGGAGAGGTGATGGGTGAGTTGTCACCAAAGTAGGTCTCGTTCGTCATAAACCTTGCCTTTATTGAAGATCTTTCCTTTGCAAAAATTCGAATTTTCCCCCTTAAACTTCTTGTAACATTTAGTTATTTCAAATATTCGTGGGGAAATCATTTAACTCATTTAAAATTTTACCCCTTCTTTAAGCCTTGAGCGCATTCTCATCTTGCCTAGGCGCATTTCCATAATGCCTTAGGCGTTTTCCTAACATGCCTTAGGTGTTTTTAGCTTTGGGCGCATTTAATCTCCTATCAAGGGTGCATTTGATCATCTTGTCTCTGGCCACACTTATTCTTAGGTGTTTCTTGGTGCATTTTAACTCAAACCTTGGGCGCATTTAGACATTGTTGTGGTAGGTGCATTCTCTTCTTGTGTTGAGCGCATTTCTCATCTCCTCCTTTGGGCGCATTCCTATCATCTCCTTCTAGGGCGCATTTGAGGGGGTCTTGTCATTGTTTATGCCTTAGAATATTTCATCCATCTTATTGTTCTATGGGCGCACTTGAGGGGTGTTGTTTCACGTTTGTCTTAAAAACTTTTCAAGCCTTGGTGCTATGGCTGACTTATCATATCTTGCCTTAGAAACTTTTCCATCTTACACTTGGGCGCATCTAGCCCTTGTGCTAGGCGCATATCCATCCCATTGCCCTGGGCGCATTTGAACTTGATGCTAAAGGCGCATTTAGATTCTTGTGCTTGGGCGCATATCACTCTTCTTTGCCTTAGGCGCATTCTAACTCTCCTTGTGCTATGCCTTGGGCGCATTTACATGTCTTGGAATGCCTTTGAAGTCCTAGTGCTTGGGGTGCATTTGATCCCCTAAGCTAAGGAGCATTTGAACATTGGGCTAAGGCGCACTTCACCTCCCTCTAGGGCGCATTCCTCACCTCCTTCTTGGGCGCATTCTATGCATGAGGGAGAAGTTTTGATACTTAGAAAGTTTTGAACACTTAGTGAATTTTGCCCTGCTCGCCCTCATATTTCCATTTTTAGTAACCTCTGAATTTCTCTTGATTTTCAAACATCTGAAACTTCTCAAGACTTGATATTCGCTCAACATGGTCCTCACGGCCTGATTAACCTGTTCACACTTGCCTTTTATGCTCACTTGCTATTTTAGGCCCTGTTCTGGAGATGACTTACTGAAAATAGAAAGTGTGCAGATCGTGCTCAAATTTCACGTGTAGATTCCTTGGAAGATTCTAATTGCAGTGGGATACACCTATTTTCAGTTCTTTTCGAGTTTTGCCCTTCATTTTAGGCATAAAAGTAGGAAACCCTAATTTCATTGCATGCGCTTCTTTTGACCTCTGTTTGACGCTGTTTTTGTTATGTATTGCTCTGCTCTAGAAATTGAAGACTACTTGGGTGGCATCATACCTGCTAAAAGTGGACCTGCTAAAAATAGTAAGTTCTCGAAATTTGTTCAAATTTTGCACACAAGTCCTTTCAAAGGGTTTAATATTAGTGATGTGATTGAAATTTCCCAAAACCCTAGGGGAAAGGTCCCAAATGGAGTATTTACTAAAAATAGTAAGTTGTTAGAATTCAGTGAAATTTTAATGGGGACTTGCCTGAAGCCTCCTAATTGTTGTGCCAAGCTCAGATTTCAATCCGCTTACTCAATTTGACCTCAAACTAAGCCTGAAGTATGAAAACCCTAATCCGACAAAACACACTCCAAACTTAGCCAAAATTCCAAATTGGGCTAAAAGACGGGTACATCCCCGGAAAGACATAAGGAACTAGGAGAGACTTCCACAAAACCACCCAAAACCAAAGCCAAAAAAACTTGAATGGAGCAAAAATTAGGGGGTCTCCATTTTGAATGGGGTGATGTGTGAAAAGGTCACAACACTATGGAGAACAAAAATCAGATTTGCATAGAAAAAGATATGGACCACATAACACTTGATGATGACTCCAAGATTGAAGGAAAGCAGGTGATGGTTGAAGATGAATCAGTTACATTAGAGCAGCCACATGAAGATATGGTTTCTTGTGATGCTTCATTAGGTGAGCCTAGCATTGCTTCATCCTATCATGATGAAGAAACGGATTGTGATTTGAAGGTCCAAGATATGTCGGTGCATGTGGAAGTTGGTCCTTTACTTAGTGGAGCAGCCACTGCTGATTCGACTATGCATAATGATGGAGACACTTTACAATGGCATGATATCATCACTGATTTGTTTGAGGACAACAGCATTATGTCCCATCATTCTCATGAGATTGCAGTCCTTACACATGGAAGAATTTGTGAAGATGAGTCTACAAGTGTTGGGCATGAAGCTTGTGTTGAAGAGGTGCTTGAAAAGGGCGAAGACTTTACACAATGGTATGACAACTATTCTGATTTTGACGACAGCAGTCATACTTCTTTACATCAACATGGGGCAACAACATTGTCACATGAGGTAGATGGTATTATGGAATCTTTCTATGATAACACTCAAGTTGTGGGTGATAAACATGAGGAAGATAATATAGATTCAAGCCACAAAGGTCATGCATTTGTTCATCATTCCAAGAAGGAATTCGAAGGCAAGGACAAACAAGTTGAAATCAGTCCCTATTTTCTGTGCATTGACAGCAGTGGTATGTCTTCACTTTCTCATGATACAACAACCCTTAATTATGGAAAAGGGAGTGACATAAGTGCTACTTTGGTTGGTACACATGATGCAAGTAGAGGACATAAATTTTTTGATGTTGCATCTCATTTCGGGACAAGTTTTAGACACTTTGGAGCAGTCGATATGGAGCAGTCCCAAAGGTTGATTGAGGGATGGCTAGAAAGGGAAAAGCAAGCAAAGTTGTTGGCCCAACAAACCAAGCTCCATCTTCAACGCATTCATGACTTTCATCACTCCCTAGAAAATGATAAGCAAAGTTTGTCTAATTCTGAAAATTTTGTTGAGATTGATCATTCTTTTGAGGATGATGATGATTTTAGTGATGACACTCATAGTGGATCAGCCAAGTTGTCCTTGGAGGGTAATGAAGACATCCACAATTCATCTTTGTATTTGTTACCCATTTCATATGATATGGCAGCTATCTACTTGTTGGTTGGTGACTTAATCTTTTTAGATTCTTCATTGATCGATGGCTGTCCTACTTGGGTTTCCATTGCACATTCATATTTGGCATGGTTTACATCGGCTATTGAGTTGACTCAGCAGTTCTAGTTGGTTCTGTTAGTGCTGGTGTTACAGAAGCTGTTTGATGATGAAAGGGACATTGCACATATCTTCCCTTGGGATCCAGGTGGAGGAGTTTTCTTTGTAGTTGAGATTGCTCGAAGATAAGCAATTTCAGGGAGGGCGGACTGTAATGTCCCCTTTTTCATGAGCGTTGGAGTTTAGAGGAATTAGCCTAGTCTTGATCCTCGTAGGCTAATAGGGCATGGTTAGAGGGTCCTCTTGGCAGTTATCCAGGCGTTGGTTGGCTTATCGGATGCATTGGATAGTCATTTCTCATGATATTCTGGATGTTGGATAACATAACATGTTTGAAAACATAATGTTGGATAACATACTATTTGATAACACATTGTGTTAGAAAACATATCGTTTGATAACATATTGTGTTAGATATCATATTTGCACTTTATGAGTTATATTTTATATTATTATAATAAAGTGTAAATATAATAAAATATTATATTGTTTTTGGAAACTTCTAGATTGTGGGCTGACCTCTTGGGGAAAAAGAATAAATAGGTGAGGCTAGCCATTGTCTCATCATCCAAATTTGATATTGGTATTTGATAATTTCTCTTGTGGA
>VDFB02062544.1:0-17913 GCA_007258455.2 Sequoia sempervirens
GATGGTTGCTCCCCATATAGTACTATCTGCATGGACTCAGGTTGTCCAGTCAATTCTGGCTGCAAGGGTATTGTTTCTTCTCCCACTTCTTGTTGTAGGGTCCCTTGTTCTTGTTCTTGTTGTGGCTACAAGAACTCATGCTCTGGTTCTGGTTGTTGTTGTAGGACCTCTTGCTACAGGACTTCTTGCTCATGCTGCAGGAAATCTTGATTTTCCTCAAACTCTTCTTCAATGTTAGCAAGATCGGCCAGTGTTATATTTTCTCTCTCAAATATGTCTTCTTCTTCAACATTCTCCTTCCCCATTGGAGCTTTAGTGTCCTCATGTTATCTCTTGCTAGGCTTAGGGATTTCCTGTGGAGGCATACCAATCACTGGCCCAGTTGGTCTTGATTTCCTAGGAGGGCTCTTGCATTTTTCTTTGGCTACAAGATGAACAATGTCAGCCTTCCTCTTCTTAGAACTCGACACCTTTCTTTCTGTCAGTTTCCTTTTGGCCTTTCCTTTTCTCATTTCTACTTCTCTCTTCTGTGCCCTAGTTTTCATGAGGGTGTCAAGTGGAACGTCTTCATCAGAATCTAAGGAGGAGCTTTCTTTTTCTAAGTGCTCTATTCTAGAAGAACTAATTTCTATGGTTTATTTTGTTGTAGGAGGGTTTACACTAGGGCCTACACCAGAGGTTGAAGCACCAAGAGTGGCTTCAGTCGTGCTCAATCTCCTTTTAGACCTATGAGGTTGAGGTAAAACCCTAGGTTGCAAGTGCTCGGGTCTAATTTGATCAATATTTATAAATTATTCCCAAGTCATTCCAAACACATCATGCAGAGACTTCTCAACTGGCAATTTAATCAGACAATGGTGGGAAACAAAATTGTCCCTACCTTTTTGGGTCTCATCCACCATGATTGAGAGAAGATTGCATAGCACGTTAGGCACATTCATCCTCCTCCCGTGCCTCATGTGACTCAAGAGTTTGAAATGTATTGAATGCAGGTTAGATGGACAACCTTCGCATGTGAGATACCTTATAATGTAGATGGTTTCCTACTTCCATGGTTCAGGCTGAGAGGTTTTTTTTGCACCTTGCTTATCCATGTTGATTGGAGGGTCACCATGTACTATAAATTTGGCCCTAGTTGACCTAGCGTCTCTGGAGGTAGGGTAATGTTTGCCATCAGCAGGTAACCTTGTAACCTCTACAATTCTTTCCTCAGTTGCCACAACCTCCAACCCTTTTACTGTGGCTTTTCCTTCAGAAAATGTCTAGGTGAATTCTAGTGCAATGCTTTCATCCAAGCCATCTAGCTTCAAGAAGTAATCTAACCATCCATTGTTTCTAAATTCGATTAGGCATTGTGCATCTTGCAATAAAACATCATGAACTGAGGGCTCATTTTGAATTAGCCCTCCTCCCATTTTTTGAAATCAACTATCACTTTGTAAAATTTCCTTCCTGTAATTCATGTCTGAAAACCAAACACCTTCTTACAATACCTGCTAAATTTCCAGTGCCGATATCGACTAAATTTTCCCTTTCTTTTGTTTTACCTTTTTTCTTGCAACTCAAGATTACAATAGGATCAATAATGGCAAGAAAAAGAGTGATAAAGGAGAATTATGATGGGAAGAAATGGCGGCTATAGTTAGTGTCACTTCACACATGTGATTCATCCTCTCACTCAGATTTCAAATCGGCTCATTTAAATTTTCTGACGTAGCCTAGCATAAATTGACACATGGGAAATATATTCACATCTTTTTCTTTCCCCCCTAACCTAAATTTGGACATGTGTCTGCACATGAGAGATGGGAGTGGTGATTTGACAAGGAATAATGACATGTTATGTGAATGTCTATACTATCGTACAGTAATTAAATGAATGCACTTAAAAGATGATTAAAAGATAGCAATTAATGCGCACATACCTGAATGTGTGGAGGATTTGTTGCAAAAATTGTGGAGAAAGTATTGTTCACCTTTTTGGGGAATAAGTTGAGCAATTAATGAAAATGAAGTGGAATGAGGTGAGGTGGAATGAAGTGATGAAAGAGAGAGAAAGGTGGTGATGGATGGGTGAATGGGCGGATGGGTGAAGAAATGGACTTCTACAAGAGTGGAAGTATTTATTATGACAAGTACGTACCCTAATTAGCCAAAAGGAGGGACACTAGGTTCACTTCCTTCGGCTGCAGGAAGCTTGGGTGTTGAATGCTAGGTGAATTGTTGCGGGAACTCTTATTTGGAAACTGGCTTGTGATATAATCTGAGGCAATGACCATTGACAAGTAACTTGAATCTAACAGGGTCAATGGTAGTAAGTTGAACAACTCCATTAGGAAAGACCTCAACGACTTCATATGGTCCTAGCCACCTTGTCTACAATTTTCCTACATTGTCCTGATATCTTGAGTCATAGAGCAGGGCCCAATCTCCTGGTTGGAATTTCTTGTCCTTGATAAAAATTTCATGCCACTTGATTCTTTGGTTCTTCACTACCTCTATATGATGTAAGGATGCTCTTCTTATCCCATCCAAAGCATTTAGTTGCATGATTCTTTCTCTCTATGCCTTAAAAATATCCATCCCCAAATCTACTGTAGTCCTAAGAGTCTTATATTCAAATTCAATGGGCATCACGGTTGTCTTTCCATATAGCAACTCAAATGGAGTGAAGTCTTTAGTTGTTTTCCAGGTTGTCCTATAGGCCCAAAAAACTTCTAGTAATCTATTTTTCCAATCCTTTCTATGAATAGTTACCATTTTGGTCAGAATGGCTTCAATTTCTCTATTGGTCACCTCAACTTAGCCATTAGCCTAGGGGTGATAAGGAGTAGACTTCATGTGCCTTATGTTGTACTCATTAACTAGTGCTTCAACAAGGTTTGATGTGAATTGAGCCCCTTGATCAGTCACTATTTCTCTTGGAACTCCATATCTTGTGAAAATTTCCTCATAAATAAATTTTACAACCTTGTTATCTCTTGCATGCTTCATGGTCTTAACTTCTAACCATTTTGTCACATAATCAGTGCATACCAAGATATAAGACTTACCATTTGATGGAGGGTCAATGGGTCCTACAAAATCCAATCCCCACTTGTCAAAGGGAGTGATTACTACCTAAGGTCAAAGTGGCATCTCATCAAATCTGGTTGGTCTACCCATTCTTTGACATCTATCACATTTTATGGTATACCTTCCTGCATCCTTGTGGAGTGTTGGTTAGTAATATTTTGCGTTCAAAATCTTCATTGTTGTCCTCTTGGCTGCAAAATTTCCTCCACATGGTTCGTTGTGGCATGCATGCAAAATTGCATGTCTCATCTTCTCTCACACATCTCATGACATGGTCTGGTCCAGTATAAAACAAGCATCCAGGGGAGAAAGGAAAATATTTTTCAATGAGTGTCCTTTTCTCTTTTGGAGAGAAGTGAGAAGGGACTCCACCTGTGACCAAATAATTGGCTATGTCAGCATACCAAGGTTTTTGTATACTGAGGGAGAATAGATGCTCATTAGGAAAAGAGTCATATATGGGCTGATTGTCTTTTGATGTAGTCAGCCTTGAAAGAAAATTTGCAACAACATTGGCCTTCCCTGGCTTGTCCACAATGGTTATATCAAACTCCTGCATTAACAATAACCATCTTTCCAGCCTACCTATGATCAAAGGTTTATTCATGAGATATCTAATGGCTACATGATCAATGTGCACAAATATTTGGTAACTTGTTATGTAATGTTTGAATTTGTTCAGTGCATAGATTACTGCCAGCATTTCTTTCTCTGTCACTGTATAATTGAATTTAGCTCCTTGTAAATTTTTGCTGACAAAGTAAATGGCATTTTCAATAGCTCCTTCTTTTTGTCCTAAGGTTGCTTCTATGGCATAATCTGATGCATCAGTATGGATGTGGAAAGGAATTTCCCAATTAGGCCCTTTGAGTATAGGAGCATGAGTCAAAGTTTCCTTCAAGTCAGAAAATGCCTTGTCACAAGCTTCAGTCCATTGGAATTCAACATCTTTAGTGAGAAGAGTATACAATGGTGCTGCTACCTTGCTGAAATCCTTGATGAAATGCTTATAATATCCTGCATGACCCAAGAAACTCCTAACATCCTTTTTTTTTGCAGGTGTGGGAAGATTTGTGATTACCTCAATCTTTGCAGGATCTACTTGAATTCCCTTGTGGGAGATGTAGTGGCCAAGAACTACACCTTCCTGCATCATCATGAAGTACTTTTCACTATTAAGGATAGGTTTTGGTCTTCACATCTCTGTAGGACTCTCCTAAAATTTTCCAACGCTTGATTAAAATCAACACCATAAGTGGTAAAGTCATCCATATAAATTTCCAATCAATCATGAGAAATGTCTGAGAATATGCTAATGATTTCCCTCTGAAAGGTTGCAGGTGCATTGCATAAGACAAATGGGAGTACCGAGTAGGCATAGGTCCCCCATGGAAAGGTAAATGTGGTCGTCTCCTAGTCCTCTGGTGCAATTTGGATCTGGTTGTAGCCGTTGAATCCATCTAGAAAAGAAAAGTATCGCTTTCTTGCAAGTGCGTCCAAAACTTGATCAATGAAGGGTAAGGGACTTCTTGGTGGCAGCATTAAGTTCCATGTAATCAACACAAACTTTCCATTTCCCTCCTTTCTTGGGAACAATCATTAATGGAGACACCCACTATCTGAAATGGGGTAGATAAATCCTGCATCTAGTAATTTCTGCAGTTCTCCTTTTACAATTTCTCTTAGTGTAGGGTTAATTCTTCTTTGTAGCTGTCTTATTAGGGTGCAATCATCTCTAATGTAAATTTTGTGTGTACAAAGTTTAGGGTCCAATCCCTTCATATCATGATAATCCCATGCAAATGCATGTTGATGGGTCCTTAATAAATTTTCCAATAACAATTGTTGTTCTTCACTTAATTTGTTGTTAACATTCAGATATTTTCCTTCTGACACCTATACTTATGTAGTTAACTCTATCATGGTTTCTTCATTAACACATGGTACCTTTAGTTCATATGGAAGCAATGTATGGGACATACTTGTTGCTGCAGGAAGTCTGTCTGCAGGAACAGTGGCTACAGGAAGAGTGGCTGCAAGAAGAATGTTTGTAGGAACAATGGTTGCAGGAAGAGCAGGCAGAAGTTCCTTGACTGGATTAGCAGAATGAGAAGATGATGTTTCCTCTACCTCACAATGGTTCTTAATGATGTTAGCCAATACTTTATACTCATCTTGGAGCCGCATGAAAGAGCTTCTACCTAACATCATAAGTTGCACCACAAAATTAACTCCTCGGCATCTTCACCAACATGTGGTCATACAAGATTATCTTCATCAAGAGATGGTTGAGCAGGAGGATAAAGAACAAAATTTTTAGTGTTCTTCCCATCTTAAATGGTCATGTCACCTAACTGATATCCAATGTATGCATCTGCAGTTGCTAACCATGGCCTTCCAAGAATAATGGGATACCCGCCTAGTGTAGCTTTAGGAGAAAGAATCATAAAGCCTGATGGGTACTCCCAGGAGTCTAAAACTACCACAAGATCCTCCACTACACCATCAGGCTCAATAGTAGATCTATCAGCAAGTTGCAAGATAGTAGGATTATATCTCATGCTTGCAATATTTAGTTGCTACAAGATGTCCTTGGTCATTACATTTATTGTTGCCCCTAAATCAAACAGAGCATTCTTAATTTAGATCTCGTTTATAACAACTACTACCATAGGAATACCTGAGTCATTGTACTTGGGGATAGTCACTTTTCTAAGTATGATGTCAGCTAGTTGTCCCACCACATGAACTATAGTTGGGTCTTTCTTTTTCCTACCTGGCTTCTTGAGGCATGCTTCCTTGATTGTCTTGCCATAAATTGGAACATCATTTATGGCCTGAAATAGAGGTATCTGAACACATATATGCTTCAGTTGATCCAAGATGTCAAAATTTGTATCCTCCTTTTCCTCCTTCTTCTTGGTAACTTCTAATCTCTGAGGAAATGGTGGTTCTTGTTCAGTCTGCTTGAATTGGACTAGTTCAGGATTTTTAGGTACATTTGGCTGAATGGGACCATTCAGAGGTTCCTCCTCCTCTTCCATAGGAAGCTCAGTGATAATGGGTTTGGAAGGGGCTGGTAGAGTAGTTCTTGAATGCAAGTGGATGTCACTTACACTCACAACATATGTAGGGAATTGATTTGAATCAGCAGAGTATGCAAGTTGTTGTTGTGGTTTGTTATTTGGATTGGGTGTGGGCTGAGCTAGTAGTTGAGTAGGTTTAGATGCATTTGAGCTTGAATTAGTAGGTGGAAGCATTATAGCAGGTTGTTGGGGCTGAGAAGTTGGTTGCATGTAACCAGTTGTCTGGGCAGGCCATTGTTATCCTCCTCTCCATTGATTTGTTTGTTGCCGATTTCCTGGAGGTGGCTACCAATGCCCTTGAAATTGCTGCTAATTCGCCTAAGGTTGTTGCCACTGGGGTGGAGAGTTTTGATGATTGGGCCAAGCATTTTAAGGGTTACTCCAAGGTTTTGGTGGATATCCTCCATAGCTGGATGGATATGGGGGCTACCATTGGTTACCAGATGAATAGGAATTAAAATATGGCCCAACATAATATAGTGGATCCAGTGGCATACCTTATCTTGGAGCCCAAGGCTTCCTTTGTGCAACATATTAGACTTGGTCTTCTTCAATCTGAATTGGTTTGAACTCAGGTGAAATATGCTTGCTTTCAATATTAGCTACCATCTTGCATCTGCAGTCCCTCTTCTTTTGTCTGCAGTGGGGGCAATACTCTGTCAACATTACCTCTGCCTCCTCTTGTTTCTTCTTGGCCTAAAGTGTATCTAGATGAGTAGCTAGATTATTTATAATGTCTTGCTTGAAGTCTTCCAGCAAATGAGTAATCTCCATTCTTGAAACTCCACCGGTGGTTGACTTACCCATGGAAGATTGGTAAGCTCTCCCTTTCTTTGAAGCTGGCCTAAAGTAGTTCAAGCATATTTTCTTGATATCTTCCCAAGGAACTTGGGAGATATCTCCTCCTCCCATGAGGTCCAAGGCATCATTGCATCTATCATTGATTCCTCTCAGGAAAAGAAACTTTTGTGAGTCTTCATTGAGTGTATGGTGTGGATATTTTTGTAGGAAAAACAAAAACCTTGCAATATAATCTTCCAGGCTCTCATCTTCCTTTTGTTGCATCCTAAAAATGTCACCTCCTCTCATGTTGTTGCACCTACAACATTCCTTGTATTTCTCAAGGAATTTTATCTTCATGTCTTCCCAAGTTTCCACAGTATCTTTGCCTAGGCTCATGAACCATCTTAATGCAACCTCTTTCAAAGTGGTAGGAAATAGCTTAAGCCTATGGGAATCAGTGGTATAATCATAACTCATGTAGAGTATGTCAAAATCAAATGAAAAGGTATCAGGATCTTCTGTGACAAGTCCATAAAACTTGGGGAGTGTTGAAGCAGGGATGTTCTTGATGTTGTCAACTTCATTCTGATGGGCAATGGGGAAAGGAAAATATGGTTGGTTAGGTTTTTTCCTATTTGCATCACCCATGCCTGCTTGATGTAGTTCCAAAGCAAAGGGGTTCTCAAGCTAATTTTGGTCTTCAGAGGAGACTTCAGAGCTAGTCAAATCAGGAAATGCATCAACAAAGGGGTGTGGATCTTCTTCTTCTTCTCTTGGCAGGGTCTAATATTCAACTAGATGGAATGGATTAGGATTGTTAGGAAGGAATCTCCCATAAGCATCCCTTCTCCTTCCTCTATGCATGCGGTATCACTCACTATCAACCAACTCACAAAAAGAATTGGTAAAGAATAAGGGGGTTCATTACTTCCTAAATGAGGGTTTAGTAATAACAACTTCCATAAACACTACAGCAAGAAAAACTACCAATGACTCCAAAGAACTCCCTAGTTTGACACCATCCCCAGCAACGGTGCCAAAAATGCTGGCCTCCTACAATGATTTAATAACTAAGCCCTTATAGCCATGATTCAAAGATTGGATATCTAACCTGAATAGCTATTTCAATCATCATGAAGGTGCATTTAACTTGTCAACCCAGGGACATGAACTTGAAATGGGTCAGCACAGTATGTGCACTAGGAACCCAAAGTAGCTATTTTCATTCTACAGCTAAGGAACACACAATGATGAAAGTAAAAAGTAAATTGCTTAGAAGGGAATACCATAAATTTCAATCATCAATCAACAACTACATCAAACTAAAATACATAACAAAAATGAAAATTTGAGTAACAAACAGGGCACTACTCTATCTACTTTGGCTGCAGGAGCAGTCACATAATGGAATTCTAGTGGTTGTAGGAACAGTCGATGCTAGATTTCTAACTAATTACTAAATAGCAGGTAATACTAAACTAAAGGATGGATTACTCACCAAGTGGGCCCCCTTGGATAAGTATCCTTTAAAACTAATGAGAACTCAGATGCTCAAACTCATAACTTTATTTTATTCACTATAAATCATGAGTACAAAAGAGTAATGTATCTGTATTACTGAAAACTTGAGAGTGCAAGTACAATATCAAATTGTGCAACCTCCTAAAGAAGGAGCATCAAATCTTTATTTATACTATCAACTAAACAAGGAAGTCAACTCCATGACTAGGAGGACGCCATTTAGGGAAAACAAATAAATTGGAGTGGCGGCGGTTACATGTGCATGGAATCTGGTCAGACATGCAGGTCCAAATGCAAATTTAGCATAGTAGTAACACCCGCATCTGCTCAACCAAAATTAAAGTCCACTACAAGGTGGTTACATTCGGTTTGCATGAGGAATCTTCTGTCATCGACCTCCTTTGACCTTTGAGCGATTCCTTTGTTGGACGTTACGGTGCATGCCCAGTTGGCGATGTCTTCCTCAACTTAGCATCCTCAAATTAAATCTGCATGGCAATGTCACTACGCACAATAACTGCATATCTATAACCACCTTAAGGAACATTCATTAACCACATGAAAAATCAATATAGATAATCCACATAATATGCCAATATCATTAAAACTTGCAGAAATAGGATTAAGCCCAATGTCTATGGTTTGAGGGAAACATTATGAAAATATCAACATTTAGCATCAAAGTTCATGACAACTGCCAGCAAATAAACTATATATTCTACCCAAAATTGGACCAAAAACTAGGCTCATCATAGATATCAATTAATGAGATAGCAAAGGTGCAAGACAAAAATTGATTTTTCATTTTAAGCCAAAAACTGAGTGTTTTCTAAACGTTGTCTTAGTGGTCAACAAAGTAAATCTAGTGTTTTTCAACAATTTGAAATCGTTTGGTTAACAAAAGAATCAAACATTCAAAGCAAAACTAATTGAAAACTTCAAAACATCCATTTTAGAGCACCAATTTGAAAGTGTTTTATTTGTGGGATTCCATTTAAGCACCAAATTGAGTGTTCTCTATTAATGAAAGCTTTGAAAAATTCATTCATTTTTAAGAGCACTAAATTGAAAGGGTTTGTTTTTGGGGTTCATTTTAAGCACCAAATTGAAACTATCTTTCTAACTTAGCTTGAAAAAGATTCATTTTAGAGCACTAAATTGAAAGCGTTTGTTTGTGGGGTTTGTTTTAAGCACCAAATTGAAAGTATTTTTCTAGCTTAGAAAGTTTGACAAAGATTCATTTTAGAGCACTAAATTAAAAGTGTTTGTGGGGTTCATTTTAAGCACCAAATTGAAAGTATTTTTCTAACTTAGAAAGCTTGAAAATTTGAAACTCTTTGACCGTTCGTCTTCCCTGTAACAAATGTGTTAGTTTTTTTTTTGGATAACCATCAATTATACTTCTACAAATCTTGCATAAATGAAATTAGTACCTTTCACACATTCAAATCAAGCACCTGTTAGCATTAGAAATCCAATTTTAACTTGCAGATCCCGGACACAGGTTAACAGGGGAAAAACGTAGGAACAACAAGCAATAGCAACCTCTGTCAAAGAGAAAAGGCACTAGAAAATGTCAAAAGCACCCTCTTTCAGAGAGCAAGGATGCCAAAAACTGTCAAAAGCGCCCTCTATCAAAGAGAAAATGTAAGAACCCTATCTTATTCTGATCATAAACTTTTGACTTTTGCCTCAAGGAATTTTCACAAACACTTTTTCTTACAGCCTCGATATTGTTGGTATTGAGTTTCAGTTTGTTTTGAATGGGTTTTGATGTATGCAAATGAAATTATAATGCCTTTGAAATGATGCTAAAAACCTATTCAATGAATAGAAATGGTATGCAATATCTTTTTATTTTTTTCTATGCGTGAATATGATTGAAAATGACATCTACAACAACTAGGAAATTTATCAAACACTTAACATGCAGTTCTGAAATGAAGGTACAACAATATGACAAACAATTTGCAGCCAACTAACAACTCCTCTCTTTGATATTTGTAATGAGATTACAATGCTAGGAATGATCCTAGTTTGACACCATTATCAAACCTTACAAATTTGTCTCCTTCTACAATGATGACTGAAAATTACAAAGCTATGTTGTTTCCTTGGGACAGTAATCAAAATTCTAATCAAATGCAATACTAAAAACTACAATGATTGCATTTACAATGCTAGACTTCTAACAGAGACAACAACCTCACTAACTTCAATGTGCAAGACCATCAAATGCAAATACATGTGATAAGGTGAACCTAGAAATGGAGTAGCAACCACAGTAAGTAATTTGATTCTCCACCAAGGCCAATTATCTTCACCTCAAAATGTTGCGCCTTCCTTCAAGGATGCCCCATGATTCCACAAAAAATATTTATTTGTATTTTCCCAACTATTTCCAAGCAAAATCGCACCATGTAAGAGTGCACCCAGCAATAAAATCGTACCAAATGTATTCTTGCCAAATCGTCCTCTTCTTCTCCAAAATTGATTGGATTTGACTGAAATCTTCTTCTACCAAAATCTTCAAGTTGAAATTCACAAATGCAAGCATCAAATAACTTTCAAACAAGAATGATCTCACAAAAATTTGCAATTTAAACTCAAGTGAAATTCCTATGATTCTTTACCAATGAAGCTCCATATTGACTACTAGATGCAACCAATCTCACAGGAAATCCTTCAGAAGATCTTTCACAACCTCAGGTATTTGAATCAATGAGAGGTTTCATTCCCAATGATCAAGAATTGTAGAAATTGCAGAAACCCTAGGTTTCTTCATCTCCATAGCAAAAACTCTTCAAAGGCTCAACATCAAAATCCTGGATGATTCCATGATAACTTGGTTGATCCCTTTATATAATTTTCTCCAAGAAGAGGTCGACCCTCTAGAAGATTTCAATCATTTAATAATAATATTAAATGTGCATTTAATAACTTTATAATAGTTCCTCAAAGTGGGCGCTCAGTTTAGTTATTCATTAATGAGTCTTTTTATGTCTCATGGCCCCATTAACTTAAAGTGCAAACATAAACTTTATAATATGATTTTAATAATAAATTATTATTAAAGTCACCTTTAATAATAATTAAATGACATATCTTGCACATTATATCCTTATTCCGCCAAACCAATTGAAAACTGGGATCAACACTGAATTCACCACATGTCTAGGTGCCTTACTAAGAATAGTAATTCTAGATTCCCATGACCTGATGACTTACTATAAATAGTAAGCATGTGAACCTAAGTCTTGAAACACCAAAATAAGGTCAATTCTAAACCACCCAACGCTCTGGGGAAAAAAACACTATGATATATGCCAAACAAGACCCTTTAACCATCTACATTAGCCTACGAGAGTCAGCTAATAGGCTAAACCATCAAGAAACATGAACGAGCTAAAAAGGGGACATTACAGAAAAGTCACTGGGAAAAGTCAAAAGCGCCAAAAACCAGGTCAAGTGTGTCAAAAAATAGATCAAAGGTGCTAGAACCATGAAAACAAATGCGAAATGTTTTTGGAACCTATGCGTGAAGATTTTTCCAGAGCGCTTTCGGGACCTGCAACTTCAAATGTAGCTCACAAAATTGTTAGTGTTAAGGACCGAGGTCCCACCAAGCATACCAGGATGTGTAAGGGGGAAATCTACAAGTGTAAATAAGATCAAAACAATGAATAGAAACTAATCTAATCCAAAAAAATGATCTAGATCTATGCCCATTACTCACGAAATGAAACTATGAAATTAAAGAAATCAAGAATGAAATTGCAATAATACAATAACACAATAGCCTTACCATCCCATGTTGAAGTGTGTCCGTATTGACGTATATTAGATTATTCAATTCAATACGAAGTCTCCATTGTGTGTGTAACAGCTTTGAAGAGTGTGTGTGTGTGTGTTGTTGATCAAAGATGTGGTTTGAAGAGTTGTCAATGTTGATTAAGATCTTGGCATTACTTTGTTGCATAAACTGTATTGATTCTTTGATCCTTTTTTGTGAAGGAAGAGGTTTTTTATATAGAAAATGTGATTTGAAATGGACAATTAGGATTGCGTAGTAGAATATCTTGATCGATGGTCAAAAGATGTTGAGAGGATTTAGATGGGCATAATTTGTGAAAATATATTAAGTAATTAGTGTGATTGAAGAATAGATGATTGATTAGTCAAGAATATAGATTGATCAGTCAGGAAATAGATTGATCTCTCGGGAAATAGATCAATCAGTTAGGAAATAGATTGAGCAATCAGTGATTTGTAATTTGCTCAATCAGGAATGTGGTTGAGAATGATTAATTAATTGATTTAATTAATTAATTCTTTTTAGAGTTGAACATGAAAATCAAGTTTGAATTTTGCAAACAAAGTTTCATTAGTTTGATTTGATTTTTGATGATGTTTTGAATTGTTTAGTCAAATTTGGAGGGAAAGTGAATTAATTAAATTATTGCGATTTGATAATTTAATCAACTTAGGGGAATAAAGTGAATTAGTGACATAATCAAATAATTGGCGTTATTTAATTAATCAGGAGGAATAAAGTTAGATTAGGACTTTATTAAATAAATGAAATTTATTTAATTGATCGAAATTGATGAAAAAGTGAATTAATTTTTTTCTTCCAAAGAGCATATTGCTCATATATATAATTTATATTATATATAAAATAATGTGTACATATCAGTTTGAAAAGCTCTTCATAGCCAGGTTTCCATTAAGTACATTTTCCCAAATACAAAATTCAAACCCCTTTTAGCATATCCCAAATCCCTCCTATTCAACTAATATAAATTGTCAAAATCAACAAATATGCCACTTAATCAATGCTAGACAGGTCATCGCCACGTGTCATCCTTTCATTCGCTCACTAACTATTCCATCAATGCATGTCATCCTTACCTTTTTGGGATGCACAGTTAGCATTCATTCTCCCATCGCCACCTTGTTGGGTCCCGCACAGAATGCTACCTTCTCATCGCTCCATCATTAATGGCAGGTCCCACTGCCATGTCCACCAAACTGGGTCCTGCATGGAATGCTACCTTCTCATCGCTCCATCGCTAAGTTGCTAAAAAACCAAACCTCAAAACCTCTTCTTGAAGGTTACGAAGTTCTGAAAACCCGCGACTTGTCGACAATAAAGAGAACCAACATGGAATGTTACCTTCTCATTGCTCCATCACTAATGTTGGGTCCCACTGCCACGTCCACCAAACTAGGTCTCACACAAAATGCTTCCATCTCATCGCTCCATCGCTAAGTCACTAAAAAACTTGAACCTCAAAACCTCTTGTCAAAGGTTACGAAGTTCTAAAAACCTGTAACTTGGAACCCAGTGACTTAAGTAATAATCCATTTCCCGATACCATGATGGAGCAGTGATCTGATTTAGGATCTATGACAATTGCTTACAGAATGCTTAACTTTACAATGATTAATTCAAAGCTTATCAAAATGAATAAACATAACAGAAATACTTAAATGAACATAGCATAATAACGATGACGAACTAAAAGACAGAGAGAAAAGAGATAGAAGATAAAACACAATTGATAACGGAGTTCGCCAAATGGCTACATCTCCAGGTCCCTCTCCAACAGAGTGACCAATCCGATTATGCTCCAAAATCAAAATTACAATTGCTCTACAAGACCATTCCCTTCTAGCACAATGGAATAACCTCCCTTCATTGCATAATAATAGCTTCAATGTCTCCCAAACTTTCTCTCCTTCACATCACTTGGTTGAATTTTCAAAAACCCATACCCCCTTTTATACATAATTTTTTCTATAATGGGGCTAAACCACCATAATTACAAAAATACAACACCAAACACCTTTCCTAATTCTTACTCAACCCCTTTTGTCTTTTATGTTTGGCCCTATGAAATTTAGAGGGGGTTAGTTGAACCATATAAGGTTAATTGGTTAAGATTCAGCTTTACAAACTATGTAAAAGTCACCACGCCTATATATATCCTAAGAAGGAACGATGGTGTAACGACAAGTTACCCTTTTTGTAGCTGGTGGATCGGCGATTCAACCACCGTCGTCTATATTTATTAACCGAATCTCAATTTTTAAAATAATAAAAGAAACCGAAGACAATAATAGATAAGGCACATGCATGTGGTGTGTTGGTAGGACGCGTTGTTTGGAGGAGGTAGGTGGGGGGTTCGACCCCCACCGAACTATTTTTAATAAATACAAACAACTCAACCAAAGGAGTGCATCGCAAGGGTGCCACATGACACCTTGTGATTGGGCCATGTGGTACTCGTTAATTCACTAGCAAGGACACGTCACCACTGAGTCACCACCCAGTCACTCACCGTACTCCACATCACTTACCACATGTACCAGCCATATCGGCTACCCCATCAACGTATAGCCTACACAATCATTTTCCATGTGTTAGCCTTTGATTGGTCCACATCATCGTTTGTACCATATGGATTGTCACGTCAGCATGCTAACGTCAACATATGTATGACTTGGTCAAACCTGTTTACCGCCAACTTTGAATTGCGATATCTTCTACGCACAGGCTCAGACTTCGATGAAACAAGCGGTGTTGGGCTCGTATTGATGAGCTCTTCAATTTGACACTGGTTTTGACCAATTTTGAGTTGAGCATTTTTTCCACCTTTCTAACGAGCTTCAGGTACCTATTTTGACCAAACTTTGACTAGCCATAACTTGTGTGTACGTGCTCCTTTTGACCCCATTCAAGTTGCATTGGATTCAATTTTCCAAGCTCTTCACGATGATGCTAAATTCTAGAGCATAAGAGACACTTCATTTTTTTACGTCGAGTATCCCCCTAGATCAGTCCTCCCCATTGGAGAGCTTTTGGACCTTTGAAAGCTTGATCACTCGGAAAGTAAGTGAGGATAAAATTCCCTCACTTTACCAATCTCCATCTATTTTTCATTACTTGGATTCATCCCCTTTAATCCCACTCTGAGGTATTCAACTACTCCTCTTCATGAAGTCCTGACATTCTTGTCAAGAATGACATCCTCTAGCAATTCTAACATGTACTATGGTGAAAGATCATCAACTGATGGAACCTAAATGTTTGTGTCTTCATCCAGTATCATTGGAGGCTCGTACAACTTCAGATTCTCAACATTGACAACCGAATAGATATGCATGTATGGAGGAAGATTAAGGCGAAAGGCATTGGTACCGATCTTTTCCAGAATCTCAAAAGGACCATATCTGATCGGCTTGAGCTTTCTTCCTTCACCTTGCATCCTTTCCTTGCTGATATGTAACCAAACTTTGTCTCCAACCTAGAAATGGCGATCTATGTGATGCTTATCATGGCGAGCCTCGTATTTTGCTTGGCTCTACTCCAACTATGCTTCCACTTACTAATGAATTGCTTGGACTTTCTGGATGAACATCAAAGCCTTCTCTACATCATGGCATCCATCTTCAACATCATTTTTTCCCAAAAGAAAAATCCATCAGTTTTTTTGGTAGATAACTAAAAAAAGTCTCAAAAGGAGATCTTTTTGTAGAAGAGTGTGTCGTGTGGTTGTAAGCATGGTGTGTTAGGGTTAGAAAGGCAGATATATAACAATTAAATGTAGATTTAATTAATAAACAGAGAAACTAAAACACAGACAGAATAAATCATAACACAAAAATTTAACGTGGTTCACCCAATCCGGGCTACATCCACCAAACCGCAGCCATCCAATACTTTTATTATCCAGTGCAAAACTTATTACAATCTTGTGAATAATCGCAATTTTCATCATACTGTAATACCCATCTGAACCCCTTTCTAACAAGCTTAGAAGCTTCCAGATTTTGGGTTCTACAAAATCGGATTTTTCCTTTTTCATTGATTTTTCCCTTTTTCGGTGACGACACGAAAAAGTAGGAGGAAAACCCGACAAGAATACATGTTGGGGTGTATAGTATACCATGGGCTATACAGTATAGCATGATTAGTCACCACATACCAAAAATCTCCCACTTGGAGACTGATCAAGCTCCACACCAATATAATCTCCCACTTGGAGACTAATCATAGACGACACTACTGTAATTACAGCTCCCACTGGAAATAAGTACCTTGGACCCTGCTACTTTGTTATACTTGAATTCAACCTTGAAGGCCAATTGAAGCTTAAGAGGATCTTAGCTTCTCCCTTGTCACTACCTTTGTAAACATATCCGTTGGATTGACATCTGTATGTATCTTGTCCAGCTTGACCTGTCCATCCTCCAACATCGATCGAATGAAATGATATCTCAACTGTATGTGTTTTGTTTTAGAATGCAAGGCAGAATTCTTTGCAAGATGTATAGCACTCTAGTTATCTGTAAACAAGTAATTTCCAGCCTGTTGTTTTCCCAAATCATCCATGAAAAGTTGTAGCCATATCATCTCCTTTGCTGCCTTTGTTGCAGCAACATACTCTGCCTCTGTGGTGGATAAAGCAACCACCTTTTGCAATCAAGAAATCCAACTCACTGTTGTCCCACCAACTGTAAAAACATAACCTGTGGTACTCCGCCTAGTATTTATGTCCCCTACCAAATCTGAGTCAACATAGCCTTTTAAATCAGTATTAGAGCCCCCAAAACATAAACATTTATTGGATGTACCTCTCAAGTACCTGAGAATCCATTTTACTACATTCCAATGCTCAACTCTGGGATGACTCAAATACCTGCTAAGAACTCCTACGACATGTGCAATATCTGGTCTTGTGCATACCATGGCGTACATTAAACTGCCTACAACTGAAGCATATGGTACCTTGGACATTTTTTCTTCCTCCTCTTGTGTCTTTGGACACATATCCTTAGTCAATTTAACATGACTAGGCAAAGGTGTGCTGACAGCTTTTGCATTCTCCATATGAAATCTCTGCAACACCTTTTCAACATAATTAGCCTGAGATAAAAACAATTTTCTATTTTTCCTATCTTTACAAATTTTCATACCAAGGATTTGTTTTGCTGCCCCCAAATCCTTCATAGCAAAAGATTTTCTAACTATTGTTTTAGCTCACTTATGTGATCCATGTTAGACCCTTCTACAAGCATGTCATCAACATATAAACATAAAATAATGTAGTTGTCATTATCAACCTCTTAAAATAAACACAATGGTCGGAATTACACCAACTATAGCCTTGCTCAGCCATAAAACTATCAAATTTTAAGTACCATTGCCGAGGTGCTTGCTTCAAGCCATATAAACTTTTATTCAATCTGTACACTAGTTTCTACTTACCTTTGACCTCAAATCCTTGTGGTTGTTTCATATATATTTCCTCTTCCAAAGCACCATGGAGAAAGGTTGTTTTCAACATCTAGTTGTTCCAAATGAAAATCTTCAGTAGCCACAATACTTAAAACAATGCGTATAGAAGTCATTTTAACAACCAGAGAGAAAAAAATATCATCA
>VDFB02062545.1:0-17778 GCA_007258455.2 Sequoia sempervirens
GTTTATATTTACAGTGGGTATATTTTGTAGACATTTTGTAGATTTAGTTCCATGGAGAGTGTACAAGAATACTACTGCATGGTCATCTTAATCTCATCAACAAAATTCAAGGTAGACTAGGTGTATGTGGGATGATCCCTTCCCAGCCTATGTCTTCACAACATACCATTATTGGTGGGATCAGCCAGATGCTTCAACCTTAACAGATGCACAAAAACTGGACTATACTTGGACAAGAAATAATTTTTTTATCTATGACATTTTTCTTGACTAAGGGAAAGCATTTTTCCCATCTTGACCGTGACAACACTTTTTAATCTACCTGCATGAAATAACCTGTTCTAAAGCTCCCATTTTGGCATAGTTAAGGAGGATATTGGCAAACGTTGTGGAATTTTGTTTCATTCCTGCCAATTGCATTTGCTTGAAAGTTTCTTAAGACTTTTTAAGAAATTGATTTTATGTATATTTTGCAATTATTGCAATACCCGAGGACACATCTCAAAGGCATTATTCAAGCAGTTTATGTGCCTTGTCTATGCTTCTACATTTTTCATGCATATCTACTAGGGAAATTTCAAACATGTCTACCAGTGCAGTTACAACTATACAATTTGACAAAAATCTCCCTTCCTCTATGGTGCAGGAGCAACCATTTGGTCTCATGTATGCAATCCACTTGTGTGCCTATTCCTCGGTGTTAGATTTCTAACTTTTTAAACCTTGAGATTTGATTGTGCATTGTGTTTTAAGGACTTTTTTCCCTAATTTGATTGTCACTTTTTGGAACCCACTCTCTTATCTTTCTTTCATTGTAAAATTTAGTCATGGCTTGTAATCAACACTTGTCCTTGGTCTATGACTATTCCTATATCAAATATCTTCACATGTTTTCAAAATTGGTTGCATCTTTTCCATTAATCCTTGAGAAAATTATATTCTTTTAACAAAGAGATGGTGCTCCACACCCCATGGATACATGTTGGTGTAAATAGGTAATTTTCCTAACTAGTTAATTAGTGGAGTCTTATTTATATGTCAAGTCCACTTAGGTCCTAGGAATATTCAAGTCATTTAGATAAGATTTTATATTTTTAGGTTTTATTAAATATTAGTGTCTTAGGTCATTTAATGATGGCTCATGCCATTTAATAATGACACAAGTCATTTAATGTTTTGGCATTTGGAGCTTCATCACACCTTGTCTATATAAGCAAGGTCATTATACACTCTTGTAACATACCTCATCATCATCGGAACGAGGTATTGGAAAAGGTGTTGCATGAAGCTGAGCTTGGCCTCGAGTGGGCTAAAGAACATCTGGAGGACAATGAAGGTTATATCCAATTAATGACTGATAAAAATATGTTTATCAAGGAACTAGATGTGGAAAAAGTTAAAGAATATTTCCATAAGAAGATGGAGGAGAGTGCAACGGATGATATATCTTCGCTCTTCATGGATTTTGTTGCTAGGGCATTCAATCGATCGAAACAAATGGTGGAAGCCACTTCGAAATGTACCAAGCATGAAGAAGAGATGGTTGTTAGATTCCTTCTTGATCCATACTTTTGGTTGTTTGTTAATGACATATAGTTGTGTAAAGTTAGCCTGGACTTAGATTAACAATTGCTCTAAATTTCTATTGTTTGTTCATGCTTATGGCAAATGAATAATTGAATATCTATAGTCCTTTGAAGCTTGCACAAATTTCATGAGACTGTGTAGTAATCTGGTTAAGTGAAATTCTATTTTAGGAAGGTTGTCTATAGTAAAATCCTCCATGATCACTATTCATTGCTGAATTTTAGGTCTAGGAACCTTCTCTCTTCCTTGCCCTTTTCCTTTTTTTTTTAATAAGTAACCTATGCTAAGGTTCATTGCACATTGTAAAGCCAAATCTTAAGCTAAAGATAGGAGTTCAAACTGATGTTCGAACCTACAACAAATTGCGCACTAACTTCCCACTTTGAGGAACTCCATTTTGTGATCCTACTTCCTTCCAGCCTAACTTCATGAGTCCACCCTATGATTACCACTTATTACAAGACTTTCTTCCATCCTAACTTTGGAGAAATTGGCTTGGCGAATGAAGGTAGCAGGGTATTTCCAAATTCAAGACTTTTACTTAATGCTTATTACAAGAGGAGTTTCTAGATTCAAGAGGAGTTTATTACAATGAGCCCAAGACTGTTGCAACATCTTTCTAGAGCTTTAGGGGTGCTTGTTTATGAGGTTTCAAGTGCTCTTTCCTTGTTAAAAGTGTTTGGTGGTGTTTGGGAATGAAATGATGGATATTTACTATTTTTGAGTGAAATCCTTTTCTGTCTAGCCCTGAAAATGACATAGCCCTAAATCTCCAAAAAATTGAGCATAACTCTCATACCATATAACATCATACACATAAGCTTTAAACTGCAAAATAAATTTGGTGATAAGGAGATAATTTATGCAAATTGAAATATACCTCCCTCTTAAGACACCTATTGATCAAGTTTCTTAACACTCATCTCTTCATCATAGGGCTATATGTTGATCTAAATTTTTTAGATGTACAACGGATGTCAGATAGCCCATGAATATCATTAATTTTTTTTAAAATGACTGTCATGGGATGGTAACAGTCATTAAAATTTTATAAAATGATTGTCATGGGCTATAGATAGTCATTAAAAATATTTTTGTTTCTGGATTTTTAATTTATTTCTGTATTTTGTATTTTTTAAAAATTGACATCCCATAGCAAAGAGAAATGACTTTGAGAAAATTCCAAGCTTTTGAACATATTTTATGTTTTCATAATTTGAAATCATCTAAAACTAATTGCAACTCCAACAAGGTGGTTGGTTTAAGAGGAGGTCCTGGAATTGGCACTTGGATCAGATGTTGGCATGAGGTATTCATATCAAACATATGTTTGGCTTATTGATTTATGTGCATTAAATGATTTTCTTTGAAGTGTAAGTGTGTTATGTGGTAAGTAAGTATATGGTAGCAGTGTATATCCTCACCATTATCTCATGAATGGACAATCAGACTATGGATATACTTTAGAAGGTGGACTTCACTAAGTATTATTTATGATGGATTGTGAGATGAGGTAATGTTTAAAAAAAGCTCTGAAGTTGGGACATATATGAATGTAATAGCTCTCCATTTAATGATTCATTAAAGGGGTAGTGATTTTGGCATTCAACTGTTTCTCTTGTTGAACATGGATGATGATGGACATGCTTTTTTGTTGGGCTGAGAGCTTTTGCAAACATATTCATCATGTCTTGAAATACCTTTTCTTGGAACTTTTGCTAATTTGTCTCTATATTGTGACCTTGTTGGTGAGGTTGTGGATTGACACAAGGGGTCTTGTTTCTTTATAGTCATTTTTAATATTTTTCTTGGCATGTAAGGTTAGGTGGTTAAACCATGATATCTTCAAGGGGCACAAATCCTACTTTGTGTGTCAGGTATGTATCCCCTTGTTATAATATGAAATATTTTTTCTAAAAGTATTGGTAGTAAATCCATCATAAAGAATTAAAAGAGTTAAAGGTGGATCTTATGTTGGGGGATCTTATGGTCATATCCCCTTTGGTATATATCAAATAACTATGCTTAAAATGATTTGAGAGAAATCCTTGTGAAAACATGACCTGCTTCCTATAGGGATTGACATTCTCAAATTGGCATTTCGTGAGCAAAATTGTCTAATGTATTCAGATACTAGACTTGTTTGAAATTTTGAATATCTAAACATTTGTTTTTAAATTAATAAATTCTTCCTATAATAAAAGATTTGAAGTGCAAAAGCATTACTTTTATTGCATGTGCATAAATAAACTTTGGAATATATAGATGTTTATATGTAGAAATATACATCACTTACTACTAGGTAAATATGAATGTCTTCTTTAACAATCATGGTAATGTAAATGGTCTCCATCATGCTCATTCCTTTTTATTTTATGGACCTTGTAAATTTTCTTGTCAATGTAAGAATCTTAAGATCTTCTCTAATGTGTGACTTTGTTAATTACAATTTTTATTATTTGCTCATTCCTTTTTATTTTATGGACCTTGTAAAATTTAGAATGGATTGTTCCATATAGAAATTTTTTATAATATGCGTACTTTATTTATCAGGTTGGAGAAACTTTGGTGGATTTAATTGTAGATGAAAATCATGAGACTTTAGTAAGTTGGGGACAAATACAGGGGTCCTCCACAGAGTCCTAAGAATTTGGTTTGCAATCTAGAGAGTTTCCGAATAACATAGAAAATAGGGAAAAGGTATTGTCTACTCTTGCAGTTTGTCATATGGCAAAGGAATATGGCATCAATTTAGAGGATATTCCTGGTATATTGAGTGTACAACATCATTTACTTAATAGCCTAACAATTGAAATTAAGGGCTTGACAATGGTACTAATTCACGAAAAATCTAACATTTTAATGTATAAATCTAAATATAATATATGGATTCCATCCTCTTAAAGTTAGTGTAAGCAAATACATAATTAATTTGAAGATATCACCTCTCTATTGAAACCTTTGTTGCACACACAACATCATTACTAAATGACCTGCCAATTTACCTCATGTACTACGTACCAAAAAATATAACAAACATTTTTCTAAATAACCTTCCAAAAAATATATTTTACCAATTGTATAATAATTTGTCACATGATGTAAAATCATGATTTTTTCAATTTTATTTATATTCTATATATACTTTTGAATTAAAAAATATTTTATCATTTTTTTAAAACAATATTTTTAGTGTATCTTTATTATTTTGTATACTAAATAAAATATTTTCATGGTTTCTTTAAAATAGATAATTAAGTTTAATATATATTGTATAGAGATTTTTGATTAGTTTAATATATATTGTATAGATATTTTTGATTATTTTTAATAAAATATTTTATTTATTATTAGTTTTTAAATTGTAAATAAAAATTATTAATTATTATTTAACTATATATCATAAATAAATTCTTCTGAAACATATATTTCTCATCATAAATATATTTTACCAATTGTGCAATAATTTTTCACATGATGTAAAATCATAATTTTTTAAATTTTATTTATATTCTATATATACTTTTGAATTAAAAAATATTTTATCATTTTTTTAAAATAATATATTTGGTGTATCTTTATTATTTTGTATACTAAATACAATATTTTAATGGTTTCTTTAAAATAGATAATTAAGTTTAATATATATTGTATAGATATTTTTGATTATTTTTAATAAATTATTTTATTTATTATTAATTTTAAAATTGTTAATAAAAAGTATTAATTATTATTTAACTATATATCATAAATAAATTATTCTGAAACATATATTTCTCATCATAAATTAATTAATTATTACAAAAAAAATTATGCACAACCCAGTAACCCATACCTTAGATACTTGGGACGAAATTATTACAAAATATTATTTTTATACAAAATATATAATATAATATAAATTTTTAATTATCATATATAATATAATAAAATATATTTTATATTTCCTTATATTTCTTATATACATTAAATTATATTATATGTCATAAGTAAATTCTTGTAGAAACATATATTTTTAATCCTAAATTAATTATCAATAATTAATATATATTATTATATTTATATTATATTATAAAATCATATAATATTATATTCTTATAGCCGCATATCTAAATATAATTCTCAAATAAAAAAATTCAAATAATATAAAATATAATATAATCTGACCAAATATAACACGTTTTAGGTAAACATAATCTGTTAATAAAAAGTGGCGATACAATTGTAAATAAAATAAATAAAATGAGACAAGCGTAAGATACACTGTAATAACAAAAATGAGATAGGGCTTAATGATTCCATCAGTTCAGGGGCGATGGAATAGAACTCCATCGAACGCGATATGGTAATCGGGTACGCGAAGAATGTCGTGGTGAGAACAAGACCGGGAATGAAGACTCCACGATACCGCAGCAGTGCATGTCGATGGATGGCAGTTTGATGGGCATCATGTCGCCGCGCAAAAATTTATAGACATCGGGCTACACTAAGAATGCATGTCGATGGATGGTATGATGGACATCGATGCCATGCAAAGGCAAATTGTCACCTATAGACATTGCCCTGGCGAGGTACTTACAGTAGTGCTCTGCTAAGCCGCCATCACCGAAAGTGTTTATTCTCCAATCACATTAAATAAAAATCTCTGCGGATAACATGGGCTAATCTGGATAATCGGATTGTAGGTACTTATGCCAGGGAGCCGTTAAACCGGAGACGAACAATTGCAATGGGGGAATCATATGTAGAGTATGAGACAAGGCGGCGCAATCCCGAGCCACACAATGCAGCCCTTCTAGTTATAGACATGCAGCTCTATTTTCAGGGCTTCTGCACGCCCATTATCCCCGCTATTCGGCGCACAATCGAATCCTGCCGAGCCCAAAACATTCCAGTCGTGTACACTCGTCATTCCCACAAAGATCCTTCTGACTATGGTATGCTTGGCGAGTGGTTCAACGAGATCATTCATGATGGCACTCCTGAGGCCGAAATAATGAGTGAGGTCTGAACTCTGTACCTCCTACACTTTACTTTCAAACATCTACTCAATTCTTTTAATCAAATTCCCTTATTTTTGGTATAAAACCTAACAGAATTTGTCATTTTTGTTCAAACCCTAACGAAACCCCATTTTTGTTAAAATTCCTACGTATCGCCCAGTTCTGTTATTATAACCATAATGAAATCCTCGTTATTTTTGTCAAGGCGTAACTTATCACTCAAACCATTAGAACATTTATCCTTCTGTTCAAAAACATAACCCTCATTTTGGTTGAAACCGTAACTCAACTCATTTTTTGTCTAACCCCAGAAGTGTTAAAATAAGTAATTACTCCCGCATGCAGAAAATCTAGGAAAAATCAGAGTCAGATTCAGTTTGTTTTTCAGTTTAAATTAGAAAAATCAGTCATAGTTTCAGTTTGCATGAAGTAGGTTGTCGGAAAGCTAGTTAGAAAGTTTAAAAATAAAACCAATCGAGTTCTGTTGTAATGCAGAAGTTTTTGATTAATAAAAGATCAGAGCCGCAGCTCTATTTTGGCGTGCATATTTTGTTTTCTTTCGACTCTGCCTTTCTAACAGAGTGGTATCAGAGCACCAGGTTGAGCACGAGCAAGGTTGGAGATCAAGTGGATCGTTCAGTAGAAGATCCCTTTGAAGAACCCAAAATAATTTGAGGAACATGGCTTCAGCCAGCAGAGATTATGTTCAGCTGCAGCTTCCACCGCTCACAGGGAAGAACTATGATGTGTGGGCCATTAAGATGGAGACTCTGTTACGAGCTCAAGATGTTTGGGATTACATTAAGACTGGATATCCTGAACCTGCAGATGACGCAACGGAACAAGCTCTCACAAATGCACGGAAGGACCAATTGCGATTAAATAGAAAGAAGAATGCACATGCATTGCATCTTATTCAACAAGCAGTGGATGAAGTTATATTCCAGAAAATCATGACCACAAAATCGGCAAAGATAGCATGGGAGATATTGGCAACGAGCTATCAAGGTATGACCAAAGTAAATACTGTTAAGTTGCAGAATACTAGGAGAGAATTTGAAAGCCTACAAATGAAAGAAACAGAGAATATCGATTCATTCATGAATCGGGTTTTGATCATTGTAAATCAGTTAAAAGTATATGGTGACGAGATTAAAGATCAAACAGTGGTTGAGAAAATTCTCAGATCTCTATCTACAAAATTTGATGCAGTAGTACCAGCTATTGAAGAAGCCAATAATTTGGCTACACTGTCAGTTGATGAATTGATGGGATCACTTCTATCCCATGAGGCTAGAATAGACAGAAATAAGAAGGATTCCTCCATAGAAACTGCTTTTAAAAGTCAGGTTTCTATCTCAAGAGACAGAGGTCGAGGTAGAGGTAGATCAAGAGGCAGAGGTCGAGGCGGAAGATATGGCAGTCAGAGAGATGGCAAAGAAGAGCAAGAACAAGAGAGTGGAAGCAATAGTAGAAGCTTCAACAGCAATCAAAGATTCGATAAATCAAAGGTGAAATGTTACTATTGTAATAAATTTGGTCACTATGCACGGGATTGCAGGAAGAAGATGGCTGATCAAGGAAAGCAGAGTGCAAATGTAACTACAGAAAGTAATGACTCCCTGTTCTTAGCTTGTAATACAATGCATGAATCCGCTGATAACATTTGGTTATTAGACAGTGGTTGCAGTAACCACATGACTGGCAACAAGAATCTGGTTGTAGATCTGGATGAATCGGTCAAGACAGAGGTAAAATTGGGGACTGACAAGACTGTGGATGTAAATGGCAAAGGAGCAGTCAACATACTGACCAAGCAAGGGGATCAGAAGACAATTTCAGAGGTATACTATGTTCCAGGTTTGAAACATAATTTGATTAGTGTTGGTCAATTGATGGAGAAAGGATATAGAGTTATTTTTGAGGGACATGATTGTCTCATATATGACAAACCTCCAAGCAAGCAGCTGATAGCGAAGGTGCAAATGACGAATAACAGATTGTTCCCTCTGGTCATGAAGTACAGAAATCAGGTCAATTCTTTTGCTCAAAAGGCTGCATGTGTTGATGATTATTGGTTATGGCACTTTCGGTTTGGACATTTGCATTTCTCTGGTTTGAGATTATTGCAGCAAAAAGAGATGGTTAGAGGATTACCTCCCATCCAAGAACCCTCCAGTATCTGTGAATGTTGTATCTTGGGAAAGCAGCACCGTGAAAGTTTTCCGAGAGGAGTTGCATACAGAGCAAAGAAGCCATTGGAGCTGGTTCATACAGACTTGTGTGGACCCATGCAGACCCAGTCGCTTGGTGGAAGTTATTACTTCCTCACATTTATTGATGATTTCAGTAGAAAGACGTGGATTTATTTTTTGAAGCAGAAGTCTGAGACTTTTGAAAAATTCAAAGAATTCAAAGCCCTAGTAGAGAATCAGAGTGACAGTCAGATCAAAGTATTGAGATCAGATCGTGGTGGAGAATATGATTCAAATGCATTTCATGCTTATTGCAAACAACATGGAATTAGAAGGCAATTTACAACCAGCTATACACCACAGCAAAATGGTGTAGCAGAGAGGAAGAACAGAACAATTATGAACATGGCAAGGAGTATGTTGAAAGGAAGAAATTTGTCAAATGAGTTCTGGGCAGAAGCAGTTGCATGTGCTGTTTATGTGTTAAATAGATCTCCTACAAAAAGTGTGATGAACAAAGTTCCACAAGAAGCATGGTCAGGTATGCCTTGTAGTGTATCTCATTTTAGAGTGTTTGGATGCATAGGATATGCACATGTACCTAGAGAACTAAGAGGCAAGTTAGATGATAAAAGTGAAAAGTGTATATTTATTGGGTATAGTGAGCATTCAAAAGCATATAAATTATATAACCCTGTCACCAAAAAGACTATAATCAGCAGAGATGTGGTGTTCAAAGAACAAGAGTCATGGAATGGGAGTGTAGACAAAACTATTGATGCAACAATACCACACATAGAAGAAGAAGATGTAGCAGAAAATGAGTAGCAAAGATCACACAAAATGACACCAATCAGGGACATGCCAACAAGGACTCCACGATATTCTGAACAACATGGATCATCAAGAAGGTCAATAGATCAGAATATTCCCAGCTATCAGTCAAGTAATGAGTCAAGTAATGGTAAGAGGAAAATGAGAAGTTTGCAGGATATTTATGAAGATTTAGATATTAGTTCAAATTTTGCATTATTGTCATTTCAACCCTCATCATTTGAAGAAGCTGTCAAAGACAAGAAATGGGTGAAAGCAATGGATGAAGAAATAAAATCTATAGAGAAAAATGATACTTGGAATTTGGTTGAGTTACCTAAAGATAAAAAACCCATTGGTGTGAAATGGATCTACAAGACGAAGTTGAATGAAAAAGGAGAGGTTGACAGATTCAAAGCAAGGCTTGTAGCAAAAGGGTTCTCTCAGCAACCAGGAATAGACTTTGGAGAAACCTTTGCTCCTGTAGCCAGGTTGGATACGATAAGAGCAGTCTTGGCAATAGCAGCTCCGAAAAAGTGGAAAGTGTATCAGATGGATGTCAAATCAGCCTTTTTAAATGGCATTCTTGAAGAGGAAATCTATGTGCAACAACCTTCAGGTTATGAAGTTGAAGGTCATGAAGACAAAGTTTACAGACTGAAGAAAGCGCTCTATGGACTTAAACAAGCTCCAAGAGCTTGGTATAGTAGAATTGACAGTTATATGATTAGCAATGGATTTAGCAGAAACAACAGTGAACCAACTTTGTACACAAAGGTAAATCAGCATGGGAAAATTTTGATTGTTTGTTTATATGTAGATGATATGATTTATACAGGTGATTTTGAACTAGATCAGTTTAAAGCAGCAATGAAGAAAGAATTTGAAATGACAGATCTTGGTCTTATGAAATATTTTCTTGGCATAGAAATTGAGCAATCAGAGAAAGGGATTTTTATTTGTCAAGGTAAATATGCAAAAGAATTGTTGAAAAGATTCAGAATGGAAAGTTGCAAACCTGCACCTACACCAGTTGCAACAGGTACAAAGTTGAGTAAGGATGATGAAAGTTCATATGTAAATCCAACTCTATTCAAAAGATTGGTTGGCAGTCTTATGTACCTCACAGCTACAAGACCGGATATCATGCATGGAGTTAGTCTGATTTCTAGATTTATGGAGTCACCAAAAGACTCACATTGGAAAGCTGGCAAAAGGATTCTGAGATACATAGCAGGAACTACAAATTGTGGCATATTGTATGCGAACACAGAAAAGAAAGCATTGGTTGGATATACTGATAGTGATTTTGCAGGGAGTTTGGATGATAGGAAAAGTACTTCCGGTTATGTGTTTCATCTTGGTTCAGGAGTAATCTCATGGGCATCTAAGAAGCAGCCCATTGTGACACTTTCATCAGCAGAAGCTGAATATGTAGCAGCTACAGCAGCAGCGTGTCAAGCAATATGGTTACGCAGAGTTTTGGATGGACTTCAGCAGAAACAAGAAGGATCAACAACAATTTTCTGTGACAACAATTCAGCCATTGCACTATCGAAGAATAATGTGTACCATCAGAAGAGCAAACATATAGATACAAGATACCATTTTATAAGAGAACTTGTGAACAATGGAGAAATTTATTTAGAGCCTTGTAAATCAGATGATCAGTTGGCTGATATATTTACGAAGCCATTAGCAAAAGATGTATTTGAATTTCATAGAGATAATTTGGGCATTGTGAAAGTTGATGTAATCAGCGGGTAGTAATTAAGAGGGAGTGTTAAAATAAGTAATTACTCCCGCATGCAGAAAAATCTAGGAAAAATCAGAGTCAGAGTCAGTTTGTTTTTCAGTTTAAATTAGAAAAATCAGTCATAGTTTCAGTTTGCATGAAGTAGGTTGCCGGAAAGCTAGTTAGAAAGTTTAAAAATAAAACCAATCGAGTTCTGTTGTAATGCAGAAGTTTTTGATTAATAAAAGATCAGAGCCGCAGCTCTATTTTGGTGTGCATATTTTGTTTTCTTTCGACTCTGCCTTTCTAACACAGAGCTCTCATTTTCTGTTCAAATGCTAACATAGTTTTTTTTGGTTGAAACTGTAGCAGAATTCTGATTTTTGTTCAAACTCTGACAGAATATTTATTTTATTGTTCAAACCCTTAAATAAGCCTCATTTTTCTTATTCAAACCCGAAACCCCAACATAATTTAAAAACGAAAAAAACGAACACTAACGGAACCTTAATTCATTTATATTAGGCTACAGCTCCTATTGTGATGCTGCAGATTGTCCCATGTAGCACAAAAAACTTAACTGCAAATTATCCTGAAAATTCTAAGCTGCTGGAGAATTCCAACTACTGCTAGTGGCACCCCCTGTAAGTTTTGCAAGTAGTACAATTAGATCTCAATTTATTTATGCTCTATCCTTGCTGCTTAAATATTTTTGTTTTTATTTTAACATCCAAAATCCTAAAATGTAGTAACTAAACAGAAACGAAATATATTATAGGGAAATGTTAAACTGCAAATAACTCCTGAATCTCTCTGCAGCTCTACCATATCAGATGCCAATTTACTTCTGAAATAGTTTTCTGTTAATTTGACATCCAGAATCCTAAAATCCTGTAGCTCATCAGAAATAAATAAATTTCTAAGGGACTGAAATACTCAAAAAACTCTAAAATTTCCGGAGCAGCAGAATATTTTTGATTACTTACCCTGTGAGGCCTCTAGGTCAGTATTGTGCCTATTTTTGCCCAAATACCAACCGAATTCTCATTTTTGTTCAACCCCTAACAAAAAGCTTGATTTTTCTTAAGCCCTAGTCAAATCTTAATATCTTGTCCGCTTGTATAGGTCGATAAAAAGGCGAATGATAAAGTTATTCACAAGCACACCTATAGTGCATTTTATAATACTGATCTGGAGAAGTACCTTCGAGAGCAGGGAAAGTCAGAAGTGATAATTACGGGAGTTATGACGAATGTTTGTTGTGAGACCACAGCCAGAGATGCTTTTCTCAGAGGGTTTAGGGTTTTCTTCTCGATGGATGCCACTGCGACCTCGAATAAAGACTTGCATGATTCTGCACTCAAGAATTTGGCTTATGGCTTTGCATATCTTGTCGGTTGTCAGAGATTGGATGATGCTTTTGCTGCTAAAGTTTCTGCTTAAAGATGTGCTAAAACCAGGGTCTCACAAATTATACTGTATGTACTATGTATGTTTTTCGCTGTGTGAAAGCCTTTTCTACGATCACAAGTTCAATGCCTTAAGTGTCTATATAGGAGAGGAACTACTAGTTGTGCACCCTAACTTCACGCTTCTCAAAATCCTATTTGGAAATTTCAAATCACTCCAATTTTTTTACAGCAGCTTACTTGTCAAGTCCCCTTCTTATAACTTTTGTTTCAGGGCCACATCAGCATGCTTTTTGTCAAGGTGTCCAAAAATGCCCAAAACAAACATGTTACCAATACTAGTGCATTCACGTCATGGGTAGTTGAGCACTGATGCGGCATCACATGATTGGTTGCTTTTTAGATCAAAGGGATACATTTTGTTTAAGTTAACATAGTCATGTCACAACTATTGGGCATTATATAAACAACTACTATCACAACTATTGGGCATTATATAAACAACTACTATCTCAACTATTGAAACACGCTCAAATTCTGGGTCCTCTCCCCTACATATGTTGCTTTAGGTAATTTTGAATTTTCAGGGTTTTGAGTGAATAGGTTTCAAGGAGGGAAAAAATGTAAGGAATATATGTACAGTACTTACTGTTATAAGCTTTCGACAATTCAATACAAGAACTTCGCCTTTTCTTTTTTTCAATTATTATTTTTTACTCTCATAAATTTTTTCTTTAAAATATTTGGAAACATGGGTCAATGAGTTTGACTCTATAGCAATATCATAAAGTAATTGTTTGTAAATGTATAAGACATTTCTGCATATATGACCAATAGTGTAAGTCACAGGCCTAACATGCGAGTGTCCAATCAATCATTTGATTGTCATTCAACTATAAGATTTTGGAGGCGTGGAATAGAAAATAGATAAATGTGTTTCATTTAGATGTAGAGATTTTTTATTTTTTTCGATGGGGTTTGCTTTGCCTGATAGAGATTGTAAGAATACATGGACAATTCTGATGATAGTAAAACACTTCATTCAAGTTATGGATCTTCCACAATGACTCATTGATTTACAACAAAAAAATCAATTCTAACTTGAATTTAATCTACGACAATTTTTTTTTCATTTTTTAAAGAGTATTATTTTAAAATTGAGAAAAATTAAAAGCATGATCTTGTAATGCAAAAAAATGAGATATAAGCAAATGATTTATTGCTTTTATTTATAAAAATATAATTGTATTGCTTACAAGTTATACTCTACTTACAACTTTTCTTGATAGCTCTAAAAACTTACAAAACAAAAATATTAAATTTACTAATAAATTAAAAATAAAATTTAAATTGATATTAGAAAAATACTCAAAAATAAACTAATTTTTAGGAGAAAATTTTTCTAAAAAGAAGAAATAATTTCTATTATATCTTTCGAAAATATTTTAATTAATATGTCTACAATAAATATATATTTTTTATATTCATTATAGTTTACAAAAATCAAAATATACCGTTGTTGTTCTCTTTACATTCTAATCATCACATATACATAAAGATAAGTATTGGTTGATTTTTATGTCCTCACAAGGTCTCTATTTCTTTGCTTTGGAGGGCCTCAAAATGAGTATTGTACTATACTATAGTGTTGTATATCATAATAAAATATCAATTTGTTTACATTTCTCTAAAATTAACACTCTCATAGTGGTCATCCAAGTCATTCCAATTGATAGGTGGTTATGTTGTTGAGATGATGTCGTTTGATCTTACTACTTCAACAATGAGGTCATTTCCTTTATTTTCATGGAATCTTCGTCCACCTTTGTTTCTTTTGTTTAGGTATTTTGTGTGATTTTTGTTGAGATTCATTTGTTCCTCTATCTACTTCTTCATGTATGTCTTGTTGCTTTCTTTGCAATATATCCATTTATTTGCATTTTTTATCTCTTCTTTACTTATCTCTATCTTTCCTTTTTCCATCAGCTTCATGAATTTATCCTTCGCCACCTCCAGTGTGATGGTTACCTACATAGAAACATTATGAATGAGTCTTCAATTAGACTCAATAGGAGCTCTCTTAACACCTTGGTATTTTCTTCATTCCTAGTATTTCATAAGAACCATAAAATTTTTGTAATTAAAATCAACCAATAAAGATTGTTTGTTTTTCCCATCTCCTCTGATAGTTCCTAATATTATTTCCTTTTTTTTGCTAGCCATGCTAGATGCCAATACTGAAACTCCCACATTGTTGTGCACTTCTAACATGAGCCTCTTGATAAGGATAATAAAACATTTCCTACCAATCTCATGTTAATGATGGGGCACAATCAATAGTTTTTTAATCGGGCTTACCGGTTGTCTCTTCTAGTATTAAATCAATGTTTACTAGTTTTTTCTTTTACCCTCTTATTACCACCTACCTGTGGGAAGATACTAGATAGGGGAGAGGGGCCCATAGTGGAGCACCCTAACTTCACATTTCTCAAAATCCTATGTGAAAATTTCAAATCACTCCCAATTTTGTACAACAATTTATTTGGCAACTCATGTGCTTTTATATTTCATTTTAGGGCCACATCAACATGCTTTTTGTTGAGGTATCCAAAAAGGCCCAAAAAAAAAGTGAAACTGATAGTGGTGCACTAGGTCATGTTTTATTGGTGTGTTGATGTCGCATCACATGATTTGTCACTTTGTGTACTTTATGGATAAAAATTGTTTTGCAATTGGATGTCAAAGTGCTCCACTATGGGGCCCACTAAGGACTACTTCTATCCCCACTATTGGACCCTGCTCCATTATGGGCTCCTCTCCCCTAGTATTCAATATTTCTATCTCATAAATTTTTTGATAGTATCCAGTAATAATATTAATGATTTTTTCATTTTTTTAAATATTTAATTTGTGAAGTTTAATTTTTTAATAAATAATGTTTTAAAAATTATTATTTTTCATATTTATTGGTTTTTATATTTGGAATCTGATTATTTTTTCATATTGTTGAAGAAATGAAATTTATTAGTAATATTGGCATCTTTAGGTTAACTTCTTCATAATAGATGATGGTAATTACACTCCTCTCATCGTACTTTGTGTATGATGTACAATACAACATGTATTAAGGGGCTCAATTCATATATAAGGTGCACATTCATTAGTTCATATGAGTGGAATTTATTTTTTATACAACGTCTATTGATGATATTCATTTGTTTATAGCATGGTAATAATATGTTTGTTCATAAAAATATGTGAATTAAAAATTTAAAAGAATGATATCAAGGAGGAAAATATGTAGAAAATGACAAAAATATCGAACATAATTTACATGTATTGCAAAAGTATATATAAAGATTAAAAATGGAGTGAAGGAATTCTCATTCTCAATTAACGACTAACTCTCGTATACTAAGATGCAAGACACTTAGATAGATGACACCAAAAAAAGGTGGGGAGAGAGGGATTGCATTACTATTCAAAAAAATAGTAAAAATAGAGGAACATTTTATCTTTAAATGTTGAAGGTACATATACATCCAAGTTAAATATGAAAAGCATTAAGAATCAATTCTATAATAAAATAAAATTATTTAAATAAAATCAAATGAAAGAGCACTAACTTGAATTAGTAAAAGAAAAAAAAATCTCAAATCTATAAGTATTTTCTTTTTGAGGAATTGCAAATCTTTGTTTTGAAAAGCGCTTGAGTAGAAGGTGTTTTGTTCATTGTTTTATCATGTGTTTTATGTTATTCACAAATCTAACATATCCTACCTACATGAGCTTGCTTTCTTTCATATTGATAATTGCTATATTGAAGCAAACTAGTTAGTTGATAACCTTGCAATTTTTTCTTGTGACTCTATAAATAGAGTCTCACTATTTAAGAAGGAAGATATCTTTACCATATCGGTCCTCCACTCAATTAGCATCAAAGAAGGAAAACCCCAATGAAGGGGTCTAACTAATATGTTTAGTTTAGTTGTGCTTGCAAGTTATTGGGGCTTGATAGTATCCAAGTTGGCCATCTGAACAAGCATCTTCATATGATTGCAAATAGTAATAAGCTTTAATTACTAGATCCTTGACATTGCATTAGTCTCATGTGTGTGACAACTTTGGAGATTGATTGCACACTTTGGTAGGATGGCAGTGCATGGTTCCTTAGGTGACATACTATCGCTTAATGAAGCTTGTTAGTTTCAAGGGGCTTTAATGAATTTTTGGAAAGGTGGCAATCTCTCATCATTCTGAATAATGTCAAGTAGCAATCCTGAAGCATGTAATTTACTTTTTTAATTCCACAAATCTCCAATTCTTGAAATTTTCATCTACTCTTTCCTTTGGTGGCACTCTGTTGGTTCCTCAACTGCTTTCTCCTTTGGTGATGTTTTGTTGGTTTCTTTCAGAGAATTTTATGGAGTAGGAACCACTAAACTAAAGAATGCTCATCTCAATCCCCAAATATAAATATCCAGAGATGGGCACCTTTGCATCTGAGATGCTAAAGAATTTTTTTAAGGTTGATTCTACTTGGGTGGAGATGGCAATAAGGGTCACCATTGGAGACCAAATTCTCCAAGGGAATCCATGACTGCTCTACCCTTCCAATGTGGCTTATGTTTTCCTTTCAAATGTTATGGATCTTTTGCAACACTATGGTTTGGTTATGTAGCTAGCGGTTGATTATGTGCAAGATAAATACTTTATGGATCATTCCCTAAATAATGTCATCTAGGAGTATGATTTACACAATAGGAGGGCTCTAGTTTGGGGCTACTTCAAGGAAAAATATTTAAATAAAAACTCAAGATATTTGTGTGTATATGGCACTAAAATGGGCTTCGCATATACATGAGGAATTAGAATTGGATGAGGCAAGGAAATTGGATCATGCCACTATGGATGAATTTTTGAGGTCTACAAGGCTTTGATCATGTTTCCATCCCATGTACCTCATCCTCCCATGCCTCTAACCATGCTAGTATTGAAGAATGAAATTGGCCACTCTTCTGCTTCTAGAATGTAAT
>VDFB02062546.1:0-19503 GCA_007258455.2 Sequoia sempervirens
ACATTGAATACAATAAATGATCAATCAAATACTTTATTGAAATAATCTTGAAAGGGTGTATTAATTGGAGTTATGTGAATAGATAAGTGAAACTAATTATAGTAGAAATTTTTGTGCATAGCACAATGTATTTAGGATATGGCTTACAACTTAATGTAAGAGTATGACTATAATTTCATTTAAATGCACCACTTAAATATATTCATAAAATCATGCATTTAAATGAAATTATATCTAGTTGTAAATCATATCCTAAAATACATTGTAGGTACCAAAATTTCTACTATAACTAGTTTCAATTATCCATTCACATAACTACAATTTAATAACTCCAATTACTACCCTTAGTAATTGGAGTTATGTTAATAGATAAGTGAAACTAGTTATAGTATAAATTTTGGTGTCTAGCACAATGTATTTTAGGATGACAAGTTACAACTCTATAATTTCATTTAATGCATAAAATTAGAGTTGTAAAATACATTGTTTTAGATACCAAAATTTCTACTATAACTAGCTTCACTTTTTGCAAACAAGGGTAGTGTTGGTGAACTTTCATTTTTTTCATCAATGTTTACTAACTCTTTTGCTTAATTTCTAGGTCTTTGATAGATTTTGAGTAGCATAGGTTATATATGGTTTAGGATGACAAGTTACAACTCTATAATTTCATAATGCATAAAATTAGAGTTGTAAGTCATATCTATAATTTCTACTAGGCCCACATCCTAAAATACATTGTTTTAGACACCAAAATTTCTACTATAACTAGCTTCACTTTTTGCAACAAGGGTGGTGTTGGTGAACTTTCTTTTTTTCATCAATGTTTACTAACTCTTTCACTTAATTTCTAATTCTTTCATAGATTTTGAGTAGGATAGGTTATATGGTTTAGGTTCTCTTATTGAATTTTGTTTAGAAAAGGGTTTCATTTGCTTGGACTATGATTCATCAAATAAAGACTCAAAAGTAGAGTCTGTGTCACTAAGATAATGGAAGTGTACAAACTTGATAGGATGCAATGACATTAAGATTATTTTTAAGTTAATATTTAAGGTAAATGAACTACATTTGTATTCCATTAGTTTGTTCTTTCTCTTGAATGAGGTGGCAATGAACTTTGATGTGTTTGGATAGCTCACACATAACAAGATTCTTCACCATCCTTAAAACACTTTGATTACCACTAAAATGATTGAACCTAGATTCACGATTTCTTCAAGCACTTTATACCAAAACCTATTTCATAGTACATGGTTCTTTTAGGGTATTGGTATCACATCCCTCATAGATTCAACAAAAAAATTCATGATTTTACTATGGAGATTCTCTTCATCATATGGAAAGATAGAAATTCAACTATTTTTATCAATTTTTTTATTAATTTGCATGTTTTTCTTTATACTCAAGCTATGATTTGTTCTAAAGTTTTATTGCAAAAGTTTCATCACCTTTTATAGAAAACATTGGAGTTTATATTATCTATGTGTGAAAGGTAAATTATTGATGTGTCTGATTTGCAATCTATATCAAAGAGTCCACTTTTTCAAGCCTCTTACAAGTTACAACATTTCACTATATCCTTCAAGTTCCCTTCCCTTTGTAATTAGTTAAAAGCAATAGGAAAATATAATGAGGGTTCTCTTTTGATCCTTTTTAGCAAATCATTTTTATACTTATTTAAGTGGTATGTGTATGTGGATCATGGGTGTATGCCAAAAGTGGCAATATTTGTAGGTATGTGGTCAATTTCCACTTTTTTTTTTCACCCAAAATTAATGAAATGAGGTTTTAGAGGAGATTCTCACTTTCCAAAAAATATAAATTATGATTTAATTTGGGAATTTAATAAATAATTATTATTCATTTTCTATTAGAATTCCATTTAATTAAAGTCCTCACCGATAGGCTGATTGAAAATAATTCATAATCTCTCTTAAATCCAGAATATATATTTTTGAATCCAAAACATGCGTCACATTCTATGCTTTACATACTCATAGGATTAAAAGTTAAAAAAAATTAACTCATGAATTTTGACCAAGTTGTATGTATTCCTAGCTGCATTTTAGTTTTATTATTTTCTAAAGTTTAAATAAAAAATTCATAATTAATTATTTATTTGGAAAAATTACAAAAATATGCATCACATCCCATTACGAGTCCTCTACTCTATATATAAAAATCTACAAAAATATTGTCACACGATATGGTTAGGGTGGCTCTATTGCATTAATCTACTTGGCTTTTTTTCCCTAAAATTCTAAAGTACTAATGATTGAAATTTCAAATTTCACCAAATAGATTCTATTTATTTTAAATAAACTCCAGCATTTTAGAAAAAGTACATTCAATTTCTTGCAAATTCTATTCTTACATATTTCTGAAATTAATATAGATAACTTCTATTCAAATATTTAGCCAAGTTGCGTAATTGACTGATTTTTTCTATTTGTGCCACTTATGGGCCTGCTTGGCATACTCATGCATCCCACATTCTTAAGTTTTTCCATTGTCACCACCTACTTAAAATCAAACTCTCTTAGGTATCCTTAGGCCTACTTGTTCTTTTAATACAAATCCTACTGAACATGTGCCACTGACATAATTTCATCACCTTTTATAGCCAAACATTGGTGTTTAAATAAACTACTAATGTGTCTGGTTTTCATTATGTCTGGTTTTCTCATATAATTAAATAAAGGAACCTTTAAATTACAATCAACTTCTATTTTAGTCCTCTGCAACCATTTTTTTTTTTAAAAGATCATCATTTTGCATTTGGAGAGAATCAATTGGTTAAAATTAGAATTGTTTATCATATTGCTTTAAATATATTATCAAATATCTCATCACTCTTATTCATAAGAGCTTTTGAATATACACTAACAAAAGGTTTCACCCCAATTGAGTTTTTTGAATTGAAGGTCTTGTATTAAGCATGTTGATTACTAAGCAATTTTTCTCTGAATTCACCCTTTGGAGTTTGCTACTAAACTAAGTATCTACTCCTCTATTATGTGTTTTCTCATCTTCCCTCTAACAAAAGCAATAAAAAGGAATATAATTATGTGTCAAAATAAAAAATAAAAATAAATCAATAAATCATAAATAAAATAAACTAATGATAATCACAGTAGTATGTTTGCTAAGTGTACTTAGCATAATATCTTTCTTTATTTTTTTATCAAACAAAAAATGTATTAAGCTTGGAAATTCACTTTCATACTTTAACAATTTGAAAAATAGTCAATGCTTTGTAATAGAATACAATTTTTGGCAAGCCTACAACAAGTAATGAAAGCACTAGACCGACAAACTATCGATAGTGCAAAGTTTTATTTATTCACTCATACCAAGCACATGTTTCTTTAGGAGCTATGGTTATACAAGTAAAATCATAATCTCAATACAAAATAGCTCGATAGGAATTTACCACGAAGCTAAACACACAAATCAGGTTCACTTTTATCAAATTTTTTCCCAAATATATTCACTCCATTTAATTAGTATTTGCAAGTTATTTTGCATACCACAAAAAAAGGTATACAAACAGAGTTTAAAAAACTATAAAATGGTGTGTAATTCATACAGAATATGGAATTATATGGCTATGGTTCAATGTTTGGAAGGAATATCTAGGGCTTCTCATTCCCAACATTTGAACAATTTTGGAATTTTAGGGCAACAACTTAGTGTTTGTTATATGAATTCTGGTTTAGATTTAAGAACCCAAAAAGTTTATATGTTTAGGGTTTCACTATATAGATAGTCAAATAAATCCACACAAAAAAATCATTGATATTTTTCTTAAGCCCGACTTTTGTTTATTGTACTTCAAGTTATCATTTTAGAGCTAGAAATAAAGAATAGATGAAGATCTAAGATTAACCCTTATCCTAAAAACCCTAAACAAGTATCTATTTTTTTGTTCAAAACTAAGCCAAAAACTCCATGTCACAAAATAATAACCCTATAATCAGATTCATATGCAAACTTGCATGTCATAGTTATCAGATTCCTTATGTAAAAATTGTACATTAGAAATTTATTTTTTTATTTTTTCTAAAATTAAACCCTTACAGGGTACAAAAACACCATAATTTCTCAACTCAAACCCTTATATGATTACACAAAATAGCCTTATAAAAAATGGAATGGGTAGAGCAATATTTAGCCAAGAAAACTACAATTAAGAAAAAAACCCAAAAAAACCTCCTAACTAATAGTCGCTGCATAAGGAATTCTATATAAAACATATTTTACACTTCAAACTAATTGATCATTAAACAAACCAAGCACTTCACAAATGAAATGCAAGAAACTAAATGATTGAACCTGGCTTTGAACTTGCTTTTGTAGATGAGATCTTTGATCGGGCTGCCTCCGACCGCAATTTCTTTAGGCAAACATACAAAATTCCCAGGCCCAATTTTTTTTATTTTTATATCCTCCTTATTTGTTCAAAAGGTATTCAGCCAAGTAGATTTCGACTAAAATTGACTCATCCTAAACAGTGAGGCCACATAGGCACCATGTCATCACCACATGGTTTTGGTTGAATCCTATTTAGCCAAAACCATCTTGGCTAAAATCAATTCGATAGAATTCATACGGTTGGCCCAAAGTATGACACAGGTTTGTACTTTTACCTACTTATTTCACAATTCTAATAGACACCTTATTGTGGAGAAAAATTCTTGCCATTTTATATCTACATTCAGAAGCCATATTCCCAAACCCATTGTATAAGTAATAGTTACCATGGAATGATTAATACATCGTATCATTGTTGTAACCATTCATCATCTTCCTTCTACATCCACTATCTTTATGACCAAATCTATTACATGTATAGCATTGATCGAAAAATGGTTGAAAATTCTAATTCATCCTACTTTTACACTCTATCATTCTATGTCCAAATCTATTGCAACAATAGTAGTGACCATTAAAAGATGAAAACCTTTGTGCAGATGGTTGTCTGATAGGAGGTCTCTTAAAATATTTCTTCTAGTTCTATAAATGTTTGATATTGCTCTTCCTATCTCCAATATTCCTTTGTTTATTATTCTTCTTTTCAGCATTGTTTGGAGTCTAATTTTCCTTTGATATTTCTCCTTTTTCAAACCCTAGTCATTCTTTTTCCTTTGAAGCTTTTTGATAGCAAGCACATCATCAAGCAAGGTGGATCTCTTCTTGAATTTTTCCTCTTGATTTTTTGCATTCTCCAAATCTTTCCTCAAATACACAATCTCTTCTTCAAGCTTTGAGCATTTTGTAGACTTTTCTTTCAACTTGGAATTTAGGTATTCTTCAACTCCTTTTCCTTCTTCAACCTGAAATTTCAGACTAATGATTGTCTCATTTGATTTCTTAAGCTACTCACTTGCTTCCTTGAGTTTCTCTGTAACTTTCTTGACTTGATTCATCAACTGCTTGATGCACTCATTTTCTTCCTTAAGATTTTTGGTCATATCTCTATTCTCACATTTTTCTTTATCCAAATCATCAAGAGTTGATCTGAGTTCTCCTTCCATATCAACTTCATAGTATTCTTCAATAAATCCTTCCATCATAATTTATTTTGAATGGATAGGATGCCTCTTATTTTCCATTTGTTCAACCTCCAAGATCTACCTTAGCGGTTAAGCCAATTAAAGGAACGTTATTGTAATACCAATTGTTGAAAACCTAGAATACTAAGAGGGGGGATGAATCAGTATCCCTGATATTCATTAAATTCAAAGTGCATTCAAAGCATCTCAATGAACTTGTATAAATGAAAAGATAAAATAAAGCATGCACCACAAAAATCAACACAAGAACACTAGATTTACGTGGAAAACCCTAATCAAGGAAAAACCATGGAGAGGATTATCTCACAATATATGAATATCAACACCTATTACAAAAAGGGATTACTATTGGAAGGGCTCACTACTCGAAGGACTCATTGTCCAAAAAATAGGAAGGCTCGCTACCCAAGGAAGATAATTTCTTCTAAAATTACAAAAGGATGGATCACTACCATAGTTTGAACTACTAACAATGCATATGTTATATGTTGAAGATACAGTTCCACATTCAGCTCAAAAAACTAACTTTACACACTTCATCATTCACTACTATAACCTTTCACACTTCAAAATCTCATTCTATCTTTCTTCACACTATCCCAACACTAAATTGACCTTATATTTATATTCATATCATCTAAAAACAATCACACCATCAATTAGTTAAGCCTAATTAGATTAAACATGTGATACCAAAACCGGTCACCTCAAAACTCCATCATGCATACCTTTTGGAAGAAATCAACATGTGTTCTTCACCAAAATAGATTAGCATGACCTATAATCACTCCTATGATTCTGCTCCATATACAATTTGGTATCCCATGACCCCAAAACCCTTAGGTTGGCACCGCACAACAAAACTAGTGAAGCAACAATTGAATGAACAAATTTTTCATTTGTAACTTGACACAAAGACCACTAAACCACTTGACACTTGAAGTGTACACACATCTGAAATCTTCAAACACTTCCTCAAATCTGAAAAACATAATTATCATCTATAGTGGACTATGGAGCATTCTAGCATGCACTATGCACAAATAACATTTCCTTTACTTAATCTGATACACTGTCATCAATATATTTTGTTGTGGAAGACAAAAAACCCTAAAAATTTGTATGTAGACTCTTTCAACACCTACCATGATCACCTCAAAACTACATGAAAATATTATGTAAAGTGGAACAATGCGGACCAAAACAATTCATGCTCTATTACATACTATTTTAGTTTGAGATAGCCAATTTCTCCAAAACACTTGATCTTCTCTAAACTATATGCGAGTTGAAGTTCCATCACATCTACAATGGGTTTCCATCAATAAAAACACCATACATCATCATGCACATGTTTCCAACATCTATATCTATCCTTCTCCACTCCCCCTCTCTATTTCCCTCCCTCTCCCTCCCTCTCCCTCTCTCTCACCTATATCTCTCCCTATCCCTCTAGATATCTCATTATATCTCTCCCTCTCTCTTTCTCACTCTCTTCCTCTCCTTGTCCCTCTAGATATCTCTTTGTGTCTCTTCCTCTGCCTCTCTCTCCACCTCTCTGGTTCTTCTGTGTCCTCTCTCTCTGTCTCTCTCTCCTGGGCCTCTCTTTGTCCTCTCTCCTGTCCACTCTGGATCTCATTTCTCCTCCTCCCTCTCCTCTCCTCTCCTCTCCCTCCTCTCCTCTCCTCTCCTCTCCTCTCCTCTCCTCTCTCACCTCTTTCTCCCTATCCTGTTGTCACTTCTCTCCCTCTCCTCTCTCTCTTCCTCTCTTGTCCTCTCTGGCTCTCTTCATATGTCCTCTCTCTTTCTCTACTTCTCTCTCCCCCACATGCACTCTAATTCTCTCTATGTCAACTCTCTATATCCCTCTAGATATCCCTCTATATCTCTCTATCTCTTTCCCTACCCCTTTATACATCTCTCCTATCTCTTTTTGTACCAACCTCTCCCTCCCTCCCATCATCTCTCTCTCCTTGAGTCTTTATGTCACCTATCTATCCCTATCCCTCTAGATGTCTCACTATATCTCCCCCTATCCCCTCTCTCTCCCTATCTCATCTATCCCTCTAGATATCTTTCTATGTACCTCTCCCTCCCTCCCAATCTCTCTCTCCTTCTCTACTTTTATTTGTGACCTCTCTTTCTCTCCCTCTCTCTACCTATTTTTCTCTCCACCCACCCTCTCTCTATTCTCTTTATCTCACCTCTCTCTCTCTCTCTATCCCTCTAGATATCTCACTGTATCTATCTCCCTCTCCCCTCTCTCTATCTACCCTATCCCTCTAGATATCTCTCTACATATCTCCCTCACTCTTTCTCTACCTATCTCTCCCCCATCCCTCCCTCATCCCACTTTCTCTCTCTCTCCTTCCCTCTCTGCTTCTCTTTATATCTTCTATTTATCTCCTATCCCTCTCCATCTCTCTCTACCTACCTCTCTCTTCATCTCTCTCCATATCCCTGGTATCTCACTAGATATCTACATCTCACCATCATACCTCTCCCTCTCTGTTCACCTCTCCCTCTTCTTCTCTCTCTGCAGCTTCATTCCCTCAATCTCTCTCTCTAATTATCTCCATCTCACACCTCTCTCCTATCGCTTTTAGATATCTCACTATCTCCCCTATCTATATCTTCTGTCATGAAAATGGCCTGTCTTTCATGTGTGTAGCACACTATGATCTTGTTTCATGATTTTTACTGGTCTATTTTGCTTTGATTTTATGTTGTAATATGGCTTGAACATGCATATTGAGGTACTAAAATTCAAATTATGACATCTTGTGAAGGTGTTGTGAAGTGTTATAAAGCATTTCTACACTCTTCTAGACTCTATTCATTACAATTCACCTACAAATCACCTTTTCATCACTAATCAAGTCCCACAATGTATTTGAGTATTTTATGTAAAGAATCTTATGTAACAAGATTTCGTACTTTTCTAGGCATGATTTCAATATTTATATACCTTTCTTATGCTTTATTTAACCCATTTATGCCTTAGCATGGCTTTAATTAAAGTGCATTTTAAATGTAAACCACAATGAACAAAGATTAATTATGACAATTCCACCCATTTCGAGTCTAGGTGGGACCCATTCACCATGGGTGGTTCGAATGAGTCCCCTTGACTCCAAATTCAAATATTTTAAATTTCCTTTGGGAGTTTTATTCAAAATCACTTGATGTCAATTTTTGATGAGGTATCAATGGGTTACTAAGGCACAAGATTGTATAAATAAGTGATTTTCACCTCATTTTAGATCCTCCTACATACACACATCATATTCAAGAAATCTCTTCATCCATTCAAGTATTCAAGCACCTTACAATATCAAATCAAGCATTTTGGAGCATCCATTGACACATCTTCAAATTTTTATCATCAATGGTTTGGTAATTCGATAGCTTTTACATGTTATTTGTTTTTTATTCTCTTCCATTCCATTATTTCCTTAAGGGTTTTATTACCAAAGTGGGGTTTGACCAAGGAAACCCCCTATTTGCTAACCCTTAACCATTTTTCCCCTCTTGCATGTGTGTTTGTAGACTTTTGTATGCAAATTTAAAGGAGGTATTTAGAGGTGTTGAAGAGTGTGGTCAACAAGTAAACTAGGTGCTTCAAGTCCAATCAACCATATTTCAAGCTTGGAGAAGGTATTATGTTTGTTTCTTGCATAATTGACTTCAGTAACTCGACAAGTAGACATCTTCAGATCTAGTGTTGCAAATTTGTCTCCTGATTTCTCAAAATCTTGGGAGAGATTCAATTTTCCACCTATGGTAGATATAGGTCCCACCTGAGGCTAAAAATCAGTTTGTTAGATTTCATATCCTAACGAAACCTATTTCGACAATTTTCATCAAAAGGGCCCGATGTTTCACCCTAGGAAAATGAGTCCCATTGAAGTAAAATTTTGTGATGATTCGACAACATTCAACAGATTCTAGAATCTTCATCAAACTATCCAGGGGCACACTAATTCAACTCATTTCTTTTTTTTTTGCATTTTATCCATTCTATGAGTTCATTGTTTACATATCACATTATGTTTTCAACATAGCAAAATTCGTAGGTTTTGCATATGTAATCGATGTTTAAGATCAGATGGTGCATTTAGTTCATATCCATTTAATACAAAACGTCTACATTACATAGTTTGAATGAACCTAGCTAGCATTTTGACCCCACCTCTCCTTTTTAGGTGGAATACCCTAGAAAGAGTTAGAGTCTTGTGTGGTGCCAAAATCTATGATTCACTTCATGTGTCACTAAGATATGTCTATGCATCTCTCTCACTCTCCTGTTACTCACCTCACGTGCCACTCCCCTCTCTATCTCCTCCCATATATATCTCTATGTATCTCTCCTCACTTGTATCTCTCTCTCTACCTACCTCTCACTTCACTCCCTCTCCCTCTATCTCTTGTTTTATCTTTTATCTCTCTCACCTTTGTACCTCTCTTTCCTTCCCTCATTCCTCTCTATGCATCTCTATCTAGGTAGAGAGGGAGGGAGAGGGAGAGATATAGAGAGATATCTAGAGGGAGAAAGATATGTAGAGAGATATCTAGAGGGATAGGTGATAGAAAGAGATGTAGAGAGATATCAAGAACAATAGGGAGATATATATATATATATATAGAAATATATCTAGAGGGGTGAGGGAGAGATGGATAGAGGGAGAGATATAAAGAGAGATGTGATATGGAGAAAAATAGAGGGAAAGGGAGAGGTAGGTAGAGAGAGAGGGAGAGGGTTTTTGGAGAGTTAAAGATATATCTAAATGGGTAGGGAGAGAGAGATGACACAAATAAGTAGAGAGGGAAGGATAAAGGGATAGTTAGAGAGAGGGGGAAAGGAGAGAGATAGAGAGAGGGATAGGGGAGAGAGGTAAAATAAAGAGAAGTAGACAGCAAAGTGTCATAACCCCGAGTCTAATCTTTAATTAATTATCTGATTATTATCGTATATATTTCCCTTATAAAAGAGAATGATTAAGAACTGATAAAGATTATAATATATTCTTATATTCTTAAGAGTAAAATGCTAATGAATTTGTGTTAAGCCTTTGATCGGGTTGTTGGAGAAGGATACAATCTTGGGAATGTTGATATCTTTTTCCAATGGCTACCACCCAGCCAACAGTTGTGACCTATGGAGATCAATAAAAAGACGTTGTTACCTCAACCAAGGACATCAGATGTGAAAAAGAACAAAGAGGGAGTCAAGCTTGTTGGAGACCCATTGGAAAAGAGGTAAGTATCCAAACTCAATTGTTGTTAATAAATTGAGCCTCCTACATGGAGGTCATGATTAAATATTCAGTAATATTTCTATTTCTTAAAATTCAAATATGGAATCATCATGAAACATCAATCTAGGGCATAAACTGATTTAATAAGTTATCCAACTATTATGGATAGAGAAAAATAAACGTTATAAAACAATCTGGAATAACACTAGCTCTTAGGAAAATGAACTAATGATCATACTGTTGATGAATTGAATACAAGCATATACTCTCTAAATGCAAAAATGAATAAGCAAATATCCATTATTTAAGTTACTAAACAAACCTAAAATATGTAGATTTATGATGTATTAAATGATATAGTGCACAACAATGAATGTGATACACTTTGACTAAAATCTCTTTCGTAATGCTCAGTGAGGATAGGGAGTGTGTGGAAGGGAAAGGCAGGTAAATCCACCCAATGTTGGACAAATCCCAAGACAAGTAACCAATTCTTGAGGGTTTCCAACTCGAGATGGTGCACACACCCTTGGCACAGTAAATCTACCATCCCACGAGGTTAGGGAGAGAAATAAGGCAGAGGTCTATTCCATTTGGAAGTAAGCAATCTTTCATGTTCATAATAGTAATACCCTAGTTGATCATGTACTTATTTGTCTCATTCTTAAATTATGTAAAGTTGAAATAACTCACATTGAATTATGTTCTTAATTGTTATCACATTTATATAAATAGGATTTAAAGCAATTTACATGTGTAAAATGATGTTTGGGAAAAATACATTATATGTCTTAATTTGTTGCTTATGTAATTCTAGGGTTACTAAACAAGGGGACATTACACAAAGGAGGTAGAGAGAGTGAGAGAGATAGAGAGAGATATCTAAGGAGAGGCTTGAAGATTATTTTGAATAGTTCCAAAGTTACCTTTAGACAATTGCAAGATGATTGGAGCCTATTGATTATCAAAATTTGACTAAGTCTAATTTTTTAAGATCTTGAAAACCTAGAATTTTCACCATAATTCCTAAAGACCCGAAACCATTCTCAAACATCTTGGAACTATATACACAAAATATAACTAAATTATAAGAAATTAAATGTCACTTATAACCTAAATTATATACTTAAGGAAGAGGGAGAGTGTGAACTATGTAAGGAGGTAGAGATAGGTGGGAAGAGAAAGAGATCTTTTTTGCTTCTTGGAAATTCACTCACATTATAATGCACTCATGTTATTACCTACTTTTGGAATTTCTAACCCGTAGAGTTGGATTTTCCCTGGGCACCCAACCATAAGGGTTGGAATTTCATGCCAATGACCATAGAGATTTTTTTGGAAAATTATTTAAAAAATAACACAATAGCATGTGTGCTCTCCATCAAGTTTGCAAGCATTTCAATGTCAAGACAAAAAATAGTAATGTTGAGCTCCCTCTTAGCTTTCTAACCATGTAATTTTTTTTAACATTTCAAATATTTTAAGTTTTTGAACTTTAATTTCTTTTACTAGTGTTTCCATTTTTTTTCAAAAACCAATGTATGGTATTTTTGGTCTCATTATTTACCCGTTCATCAAAATTTGAAACAAGTTACATTTTTACAAACTAGACTCTATTCTTTGCACATTAAAAAAATATTTTGAATTATTTTTTAAAAAATTAAGGGAGAGAACACTCAAGTTTCTATTTTTTGTTTCCACTTTGAAAATCAATTAAAAAATATTTATTCATTAAAATTAGCAAAAATATTGAGCTTAAACTACATGGTGTTTTCTATGTTTTCACTAAAGCTATTTCTGAAATTGTAGCGACGTAAATTGTAACCCCTCACAATTTCACACTAGGTTTAACACCCTCTTGAGTGCATGTGCCTAATTATGCTTCTGATATAACTAAATTATTTTCATTTCAAAAAAATGAAATCCTTATTTATTAAACTTTCTAAGAGAGAATATTGCCTGGACTAGGGCACCTAGCACCCTTGTCCCATCTCTTTGTACCAAAAAAATCAAAATTGATTATCAACCTCTATATGTTTAAGAATTCAAATTTATTTATCAACCTATCTTAATGGTTAATGTGAAATATGTTTAGATTCATATAGATATAATTTCTTCCCTCATTTTTAACTCCTAATTATTTTTTATAAAATTTTCAACTTAAGACAATTAATGCAACATCAAGTTAAAAAAAAGTAGATCAACAACATAATTGCAATCAATTACAATTTACAAATAAATCAACAAATGCATGTCCATGCATTGTAAGATGTTTATTATTATGTACACTACCCGTTGCAAGATCTCAAAGAATCTTCTACTTTCTCCTTGTGTGTGATGAGAAAAGTGACCTCAATCCAACAAGGATTTTTTATCTATGTGGTAAAACATCATTTTCTTTTAATTATTATTTATCATTTAATTTGCTTGTGCTCCCTCAATAGCACACAATCTTTATCAATTATCGTCAAACCACTATGGAGGTGGAAACACCAATACAAGGTTTTCCCAAGGTAAGCCCCTATATGATGCAACCCTTTTCCCTCTATCTATTTTGTAGTTTTATAGGCTTGAAGTTGTTGAGGTGAATTTTATATTTCAAGGATCCTAAATCCTAATTCATGCATTCATGCACTACTTAACAAAAAATTAGGGCAAGATGATTATTCACACATTTTTAGAGTTTATAATGTAATCTTGGCTATAAAATACTTCCAAACACTGTGACACCTATACAAATTTTGAAACCCTAGATTTTAGCAATTTTGAACTAGGGTTCCTAGCCCCTATCCTACTTTTTCTACTCTAGATTTTTGTACTAGGTTTCTATTTATCTGCACTCTTCATATCTATATTTTTTTCCATTCTATTTTGTAATTTCCAAATTTTTTATGCTTATTCAATTTCATCTAAATTCACATAGTTCAATACACCCAACAAAAAAATGGAACCAAAACCCTAACCAATCTGTTTGGATCTCTATTGAGTACAACAACCAAGAAAAATATATTGGTTAATTTTGTGTCCCTTAATGTTTAGGGTGGAACAATTGATTTGTTAGAATGTTTAACCTAGATCCCCCATTTCACTTATTACATTTTGGTGAACCTTACTTAGCTTACATTTGTAGTTTTGATTTAAAAACATATATTACTCATATCTAATTTACTTGACTAATGAATTTTGTTAATTGCATATCTTATTTTTATATGCAAACATTGTATGTTTATATTAGAAAAAAAAAATTTTAATATTTTATTTTATAATTGCACAACATAAACTTAAAACACATTATATTCTTCTAATGTACCATCAACATATCCATCTTTTCATCACTTTCTTCTATACTTTCTTTTATCCTCTTCTTCCTAGGAACATTTATATGTCCTAAAACTTGTATTTTATTTATTATTTTCAAAACTTGGTGTTCTATATCCAACACTCATGTGAGAATAAGTTATATACTTATGGCTTCCTATGTACTTTAAATGGCTTTGGTGTTGGGCCTAAAATTTTTAACTCTTTCACTTAAGGAACTATTACAACACAATCACATTTTGATCCTACTTCCACTTCTACTTTTTCAATGACCTCTAGCCCTCAATCCCTTCATGAGTTCCTTGGGTTTGATAAAAAATTTAGCATTTGTTCCTGAAGATAAACTCTAAGAACTATACCAATACTTGGCTACTCTCTAACTATTCTTGATTATAAAACATTTAGTTAATAATTTTTCCCTCTTATAGAAAAACTTATGAAACTGATTAATGTTTCACAAGGTATGAAAGTTCTATGCAACCTAGCTCATATAATGGATTCAAACATTATGATGTCAGCTAATTGCATAAAAATTATCAACAATACATCACCTCAAAATCAAGTAGGAACATAAGTATCAACTCCCATGATCCCATCTCCTATTCCAACATTCACTTCTTTTGTTATGACTCCTATTGGACAATTTGGTAATAATGTTAACAATAGTTTGTGGCTTTCATGGGGGAACCCTATAAATCAATATAAATTTTTTCTTCCTTATTTTGACCAACCATTTACTTCTCAAGATTTCAATCCACCCTTTTCCCAACATGTTCCACATTTACTTTCAAAATATTGATCCACCTATTACTACTACTAATCCTTCACATTCTACCAATTCTCAAACCCCCTCACTAATTAGTCCTATCATTAACAAACTCTTGCAAAATGTAAGTTCCTTACAACAAAAAATAACAAATATGAATCAAACTCAATCCCACTCAAATCTACTAACATACCTCACTTGTAACCCAATTTCATTCACAATTCTAAAAACTCCAATATGAAAAAACATTGATACACCCCATTTTGAGAAGTACAATGGAAAGGGGGATCCTAATAACCATGTATTAGCACTATATAGTGACTTCTTTTGTGAGGATTCTCTTTTATCCAAGATATTTCCTTGGTCATTCAAATGCATGGCCCTAGATTGGTTTTGTTCATTACCTAACAATTCAATCCACTATTCTAACAACTATTAATCAATTTCTTCAACATTTCCAAGCTAATACTAGACCCCAAGTCACATTAACTGATTTGGTTAATTATAAGCAAGGAGCCAAGGTGAAAGTGACTGCCTTTATAGGGTGATATTAATCCCTCTTCTCTCAAATCCCATATTCCCTATTGGATGTTGATGTGCAATGAGTTTTCATTGGAAACTAACAACCACACATTCAAGATAATATTTTATTGATTTGATATCCTTCATTTACATATTTTTTCATGGCTCTTCATGATTACTAATTATAGATTAGCCAATATGAGGATTTATCCTCATCAGCTCCTATTGGTCAATCCAAAAATGCTCCTACTTCTAATTATCAATCACTTAAGAAACAAAACAAAAATGTTATCAATATAAATTATCCTTTTTCGTTAATAACATCTAAGCATAGGTTGTGATTGCAACACCTTCTACTACAGCCCCCTATCAATTTAAACCAAGAAAGAAATAATTCTCACAAATTTCCAAATATCTTCATTACAACATGCTGCAATCACTTAACAATAATTTGATTCAACTTCCTCCCATTCATCTCATGGACACTACCAAACCTTTACCTCCTTTTTACCTGAACACCTTTTTTCAATATCATTAAACACTTTGGCATGACACCAAGTGATGCATGCATCTTAAGCACCAAGTGCAATACATCATTGACTCTAATGTCATCCAGGTGGATAGTTTGAATGATAAAGGAAATAAACTTTTTTCACCTCCAAACCAAAACTTGTAAACTTATTCCAACCCATTACTTAGCCATTTTGTAAATCTTATAGAACCACTTGTCAATCTACATTTCGTACTTCCATGACCTTTAACCATGATATGAAACCATTGGGTGATATAGTTACCATGATATATGTGCACCCTCACAAAGAACAACCTAAACTCCTTCCAGATATTACCTCCACCCATATTGATGCCTCTATTCATGCACCTAATGTTCCACTTTATATTACTACTAGAATTAAGGGAAAACCCACATAGGGAGTACTCATTAATTTGATATGCTTAGATAATGTAATCAAAAAAAAAATTGATTTGTGTGAATGATGTGTACTAATACAAGTATGAGCAATCAAAAGTATCACTAAAATCATATGATGGTTATACTCACCCTAGCATTGGTACCTTAACCCTTTGTGTCTAGGTCAAAACAAAAATCTTAGATGTACATTTTTCCATTATTCCTACCTCATATCAATTTTGTGTGAATTTGGGTTATCCATGGCTCATTTCCATGAGGGTTTTCCCATATATGATTTATAAATTCCTAAGGTTTCCATATGAAAGACAATATATACTAAACATCATAGTGGGTTTAGGCCCTTGTCTCTTTGTGGAAACTTTCCCTGGATAACTTTTGGCCACAACTGGCCCATCCCATTCAACCTCATGATGATTTTATCTATATTATAAAAAATTAAAAGTTGTCCACATTTATCACTATCTATTTAAAAACACCTCATCCACCATTTCAACTATTCCTCTTGAGGCTCCTCCATCTCCTCTAGCTATGATGGCTTTTCATTCTATTCCATAGATAGTGAAGGAATCATGGCTTAGATTGGGTATCCTTCCACAACCACAAGTGTTTGGTATTTATATTGAGGTTCCACTTCCACCATCCTATATAGGACCATGAGTTGAACACTCGACATAATCTAGACTTTCTCACACTTTAAGGATTGATTTTGTTCCTCCAGCTTCTTCAAATTCTAGAGAAAAGAAATTCAATGTGAGAAAACCTCCTCCCATTGTCTCTCAACCTTTTTTGGTTCCTTTTGTTCCTCTTGTAAATAAATAAAATGAACTAATATTGGGAAGCACATAGGTTCCCCCTACATAATCTCATACACAAAAAAAAAATACACAAGAATACATGAGACAACATCATTTTATGGCTTGCTAGCTTGCTGAAGGAATTGAATCTTTTCCCAATGATCCTTCTCCCATGTAGCTGGATCTTGATGAGTTTCCTCTCCCACACCCAACTTCACCATCCCTTAATTACACTCTGCCCTTGTCACCAAAGCATGAACATGAGCCTTCCCTTTCTCAACCAAACCAAAAACTAAAAAAAAATCCATCTTTGCCACCATTAAGTCCAAGGGATTCTTCCATCCTTCCTATAAAAACTCCTTCTTCTCTAATGAGCTATAGTGTTCATGACCACACTAGTAATACTACCACATCACCCATTATGTTCTATTCTGACATAAATTCATATGATAACATGGATGAAACATTGAAAAATCATAGATATTTATCTTTTATTTTTATGAAAGCAATGAACTTAGTTTATAGGGGACATGTGTGATGATGCTTCTTTAGAAAGTGATCCACCACATGTCAAACCATATGCTTCTCCTTATGCATAACTCATTGTAGTCCTTCTAGCATGTTTTTTTTACCATATTTATTGAAGAGTAAGAATGGGATGCATACAACCTTCTATAGACCAACTTGCATGTGTGGTACCCTTTGTCTTTGTGTTATGCTTGCATGTATTATTACTCCCATAATGTGTTTCTTGGTGTGTATTTTTTTTTTCTCTTTGGATGACCATTGATACTCTTGTTGGCATGAAGATACAAAGGGAATGAATCTATTGTGATATTGTGTTATGTGTATCTATTTTCTTCTATTTTTTGTATACACTTTTTATGCCTTTGGGGGATGATACAAAGCATCAAGATATTTAGATCTCTTCCATGTTGACCCAAATATTTTTTATTTATTTTCATGTGGTCTTCTTCCCTTGTACTCATAATTTCATCATGTTTGGGGAATGATGTCAATTCAAAAAATGATCATTTTGATATACATTATTCATAATACATTCATACTAACCCTATATTTTTGGATCCCTTATGTGCTATTGCATTACATTGTTATGACTTGTTTTCCCTATGGGGGGGGGCCTTGTCATGAGGTATCTTTTGGAAACATACCACTTGGCATATGGCTTCCTAAGAGCTCGCATGCCTTATTATGCATATATCACTCTTTCTACCTTAAAGGAAATCACTCCTACTTGGAATTAGCAATTACTTTAAGGTGGGGGAATATATTCAACTATGCACTTCATTTTGATCACCACCACAAAACTAGTTTCACTATCTAGAAAATCTTTTAGCACTTTATTAGAGTTACCCAACAAACAACATATTTTTCTTAGCGTATAATTTTTTATATTGTTTCATGAGACTCACCTAATAAATAACAGACTTTACTAGCATATGTTGTTTACATTTTCTACTCATGATACTCACCTAGTAAACAATGGACTATAATAGCCTATTATTTTTTCACTTATCCATGGTCACCTAGTATAATGCAACTTACTAGCCTATGAATATATGTACTCTATATGTCACCTAGTATAACATAGCTTGCTATCATATTTGATTTACTTTTCATATCCATGATCACCTAACATAAAAAGAATTGGTAGCTCATGGTCCATGGGGGCTTTATAACATGCATGACCCCTAGCGATAAAGAAATATAGTGCCTAACTCATCACTACAACAAATCCTTGTGATTTGCTCCATTTTTTGCTCTATATTTTTCTTCCACCCACTGTTTTAATGTATTTTTTACCAATTTTTTGAAAAAGTCAACACTATTTATTAGGATGGCACTATTTTTGGTGTTTATTTATGTCGATCAGGAGAATTTGGCACTGATTTTGGCACTCCTTTGTGTTGACATTAGTGCCACCTTTAGCACCGATATTGGCTTCGATTGTGGTGCCACTATTATTGCCGCATTTCGCTCTAAGTTTAGCTTTGAGTTGAGCACCATTTTTATCTTTGACTTTAGCTTTGAGTTTAGCTTTGGGTTTAGTGCCTGGTTTAGATACCCCTATGTCGAAGAGACTTATTTATATGTCTCATCGACGATGTAAAATAGTGAAATTTCAACAAGATATAGGAAAATCAAGGAGAGAATCACTTACGTCACATTGACAAGGTATATCTACAAGTGCTTGGTGAAACACAACTCTTGGATATAACGAAGTAATGTCGATGAGACATTGAGATATAGGTAAGACAAATAAGATTTTCTCATCGACACTCCTCAAGTAATGATCAAAAGCATACACCGATAT
>VDFB02062548.1:0-28653 GCA_007258455.2 Sequoia sempervirens
AAATAAATGATTTCAGACTAGCAATAATCAAAAATAGGTGAGACTTACTCCCATCGGGCGTATGGAAAGGAACGTGCATGGGTAGCGAAGCTACCAATCTAGGTATCATTTCACACAGAAGCATGTATAACATGCGGTATATATCATACTTATCCACCGCCCGTACAAACCTATATCCAACGACTTGTTTAAAATCAGATGCCATCAGTACTAATTTACACTTATAACTATATCAATCGATATCACAAATTGAAGACAGTGGCTTACAATATGTATTTGAATGGTAAGAATTGAAATGTCGAATGAAAACTGAATAAACCAATACAATTCTCATTCAGGCCATACTTTATAAACATGGGTGAATATTTCAATGCAATAAAGAGAGAAATTTGGAATAATGTAATCAATTGAAATCCCATAAAATTTTGTTACATTTCAAGTTAGAAGAATAATCATTTAATTCCTAACTTGTTCAAAAAGAACAAGTTGCCATGGAATGAAATCAAAACACTATTTATGATGGACGCGTCCAACAAGACAGCTTTGGCAACTTAACCTAAATTTGTTTCATGATAGAGGCAAAGAGGAATAAATTAAATATAGATTGAAATACCATGTTCGAGGTCAACAAAACATTTATCCAATATACATTCCCATTTCGATTTCAAGCAAGAACATTATGCAATCGTCCCAATCTAAAGAGAATCTAAGGGTAAGCACTCTTGGCGAAACATAGTATAGATTGTCAACAAGATAAAGAACAATCTGCAGGGTAGATAGTTCATCAAATTTCATTTAAATGAATGAGGTCATTTGTAATTAATTTGGAATAGCTCTTATGCAATCCGTAGTTTAATTCTTATAGGTAACGAATTATTTACCACAACCACACTCCATCTATTACCAAGAACAGGGCTGAAAATTTAAACTGTAAAATCCAGAATAAGAAAGGATTTCAATTGAAAAAATGAAACAAGACTTTGATAGGAAAATAAAAATATAGAGTAATAAACAGAAACAACAAAATGCTTCAAAAGAAAAGAATTTCCAAAGGCTACATGGAATTTACGGAATAAGCACAATCATGCATTTTTTTTTTTTCTAATCCAACATTAAAATAGAGATATAATGGAACCTAGTTTATATGCTTGTCAGAGTTGAAGTCTTGATGCGTCCAAATCTCCCAAATTCCAGCTTACGGCTCCAATTTCTTCTACAAGTTCTCCAAAGTCACCTCTTTCTTCTTCAAGTTCCCCAGAGTCACCTCTGCCAAACTCAATTCAAGCTTTTCCCCAAAACCCAGATGAGAAACCTCCAAGAACAAGAAAAGTATTCATAGAGAGAAATCCAAATTAGTTTCTAGAAGAATAACCAAGAGCCCCCTTTATTTTTGCAAAATAACCAATTTATTAACTATTTCCCCAATCCGTTGTAGCATCCACTTCTCTAAATCAATTATTTTATTTAATTTTCCCCACCTTCTTAACTGCCACAACTCAAATATACGTATTTATAACATATTATAATATACCCATAATCAATAATTCAACTTTTTACAATATTCAACTTATTTACTTAATCTTTTATTTATTTGCACGTCAAAATCAACTTTTATAATATTTAATTCATTAATTTAATCCTTTCATTAATTCTGTTTGCACACTACAATAATTTGATATATTTATTTTTAATATTTCTTTATCAAGCCATAAATTTTAATTTATTTAAATCAAATAAAATAGTATTAATATTTTATTCTTCGATATTACAATTATATAAAAACATCTATTTAATTAACAAAAATGATTTTGACTTATTAACTTTATTTTAGTGCAATAATCAATCAAAGCACAAACCAACTAATTTAATTTAAACATACAAAATATCAAGCAATACCAGACCTCGAAGCAAAATGAAAGGCACAACAACAACAACAATATCGACAATTCAACTCGAACTGGCCAAACAGACAGGGAATGACAAACGAACACTCATCCTCGTCAAGGATGATGGTTCAATGTAGGGGACCCGACGCTATCTCCAAATCAACATCCATTGGGATTAAGGCACGCTCAAACCTAGAAATTCAGGTGGATTTGATGCCTGGTACCTACAGCCTGCAGCAAACCACACAGTTGAGCAAGTACATAGACAAATACTCAAACACACTCTGAAGTGAAAATCACAGTGTTGTAGGGCACTCGCAAGCAAATGATGTGGCACTATTCCCCTTCACCAAAATACATCAAGGCATAATTTAATTAGATACCAAATCATGATAAGAATATACATCCAATAATCACAGAATACTTATATCAATAACAACCCACATAATCAATTAAACCGATCTACTAAGCATAGTATACGCATAAACATCAGTGATAAAAGTGTCATCAAGTATCATCATAACTATGCATCAAAGTATCATAATGTCCAATACAACCAAGTAACTGTCAAAAACAAAAAGGCAAACTGAGGGGCACTATAGGTTTTTGTACTAATATTTTCTTTAGTGGGAACTTTTGTAGATGTATTTTTCATACCTTATTATAAGAAAAATATGGCAAGAACATTCAAAATGATTGAGATGGAGAATTTTAATGGTGGTAATTTTGAGTTGTGGAAGGTAAAATGGAAGATATTCTCTTAGATAGAGATCTATGGGCTACAATATCTAGTGTCAAACCTACCATCGTGGCTAAAGAAAATTAGGAGTTGATGCATCAAAAATCTAAGGGTTTTGTAGCATAGAAAAATGTATCTCTTTACATTTTCACACTTTTTTGGACCCGGCTTATTCAAATTTATGCTTCTCTATGCATTAAATGGTCCTTTTTCCCCACTTTTGAATCAAATATTATTTTAATTCAAAAGTTAGTTTTTCCCTCTTCTTCTATAAGTAAATAATTATTTCAATTATTTAATCATCCCTTCCCTCTCCATTAAATAATTTCTTTTAATTATTTAATGTTTAAAACTCCGCCTTTCCTCTATAATTAAATAATTATTTTTAATTATTTAATTATCTAATTATTTTCCCTCACCTTTCTTTTTAAATAAATAAAATAAGTATTTTATTTATTTCTCCTATGTTGGCCACCTAAATTAAATAATTTTTATTATTTAATTCTCTCCAACAACCTCTTTTTCTATGCCAATCTTATCTTCCACCTTAAGTCTTTATATATCCATGTCTTTCTTCTCTCAATTAGCCTCCACCCTTGATTAAATTATTTTCTAATTTAATCTTCTCCCTTGATCATGATACTTATTCTAGCCATTCACTTAACTCTCCTCTATAAAAGGAGACCTTTCATCCATCCATTATCCAAGTATCATCAAGCCTGCATGTTGTCAAGTCAATTCATCACTTTCAAGGTATTCAAGAGCAAGATTCTTCATCAATTGTTGTAGAAATTCAAGATCCATCATCATGGTAAGTTTCTCATTACAATTTTTTCATGTTTCATGCTTCATTATTTTATCATTTTGGTTTAATTACCTAAATATGGTTTGACCAAGGCAAACCCCCAATCCCTAACAATCAACATTTTCTCTCTCTTTCCTTGTGTGATTGCAAATTTAGGTATTTTGAAGGCTTGGAAATTTTTGAAGAATAGGATTCAAACTTATTAGTGTAATCTCCTTATTGGCAAGGTCAAAATCCACACAAAAAGTCACTTATAGACTCGAAAATCATGGTTTTGAATCCAAACACCTGGACGAATAAAAAGAGCAGACTGAAAGCTACATATTCCACTTTTGAGTTTTTAGAAAAGCCAAAGTGGACTCATACGCCATCAGTGGTGTATGAGTCCCACTATACCTATTTTTTTAGATATTTTTGCAAATTCGGATACCCATTTGGCTGAAATAGGCTCTAATGTAATTTTCCAAAACTCAGACTAAGTCACCCAGCTTGGAGTATGAGTCCTAGTGGGCTTCAATAGTGAATTCTTTAGGATTCCATAGCTCCTTTCCATCACTTTCTAGTTTCTAGGTGCACACTTTTGATTTCATAAGTTTCTATTACAGTTTGTTTGCATTTCTAGGTCATTTTGCATATCACAACGTGTTTTCAAAAATCTTGCATTTTCCAAGTTTTGAATTAGTTGTGAACCCCTTTTATCAGTTTTCAACATCTAGGACATTCCCCTTTGACATATTTCAATCTCATTTGCATTAGAATCTCAAGGGCTTATTCTTGAGTGAGCCATTAAGACTTTTGGATACCTCTCTACTTTTAGCTGACAAACCCTAAAAGTGTAAGAGAGCCTCACATCAGAAAATATTTGGTTTAGGTTTGATAAGACTTTGTTTGGGAAACTTTTTTTTTTTGAATTTCCTCAAAGAGAAGACAACAAAAATTCTTTGAAAGAAGCTTGGAGAGATTGATTAGGCTAAATCATTGGTAAATAAGTTTTTACTGAGAAATAAGTTGTACTCTTTGAGGATAGAAGGGGGATCTATGACTGATCACTTGAATACCTTTAACATGCTTTTTCCCAATTGGGTTTTGTTGGTGTGAAGACAAAGGATGAGGATCATTATATGACACTATTGTGTTCTTTTCTAGACTCATGGGATCACCTTGTCATGTCCATTGGGAGTATCACTACCACCTTTAAGATGGATGCATTGGTTGCATCATTTCTCTTCGAAGAGATGTGGGGAAAATATTTTAATATGGCTAAGGAGGCCCTTGTTGTTCATGGTATATTAAAAGAGAAAGGAAAGAAGGAAAAGAAGTCAAAATCTAAATCCTCATCATATTAAAGAAGCCCCTTGTTTTGATGCTAAGTGGAGTTGGTGAACAAAAATTCTAATTTGAATTTATTTCTATTGCATGCTATCTAGTAAAAAAATCTCCTACCTATACATTTTTTGTTGATAAGACGGCAATGGAGGTGTGGTTGGGTAAGAATCCTTCAATGATGCATCTTAGAGTAATTGGCTGCAAGGCATATGCACATGTGTTAGATCAGAAGAAGTCTTAGTTGGAGAAAAAGGTAGTTAAGTGTCTCTTCATTGGCTATGGTGTCAATATGAAAGGGTACAAGATTTGGGATCTGGTGGCCAAGAATATTATGTACAATAGAAGTGTTATTTTCATAGAGTTGAAACCTTCTTTTTGTTATGCACCTTGAGAAAGAAGAGAAACAAAATTCCATTCATGTTCCACTGACTTCAATGAAAAATATAGTATGTACACCTAATGGACCTAATGATGATGAGAGTTCTAGTAGCTCTAAAAATTCTAAAGAATAAGAAGAAAATCAACCATTGAGGAGGTCTACATGAGTTAGGCAACAACCAAAAGGGTTTAGTTATTCATTATTGATTCCAGTTGTATATTTGCTTTTATTTATAATATTGATGAGCCTAGAACTCTAAAAGAGGCTAGGCTACAAGTGATACAAATTCTAGGATGAAATCCATGGACGAAGAAATAACTACATTGAGAAAAAATAATGCATGGGATTTGGTACCTTTACCTAAAGGATGTAAACCCCTTGGATGTAAATGGGTGTTCAAGAAAAGGTTTTGTCAAAATGTCACTATTGAAAAGCACAAAGTATGGTTGGTCATGAAGGGGTATTCATAGGTGGAGGGAATTGATTATAGTGAAGTAATCTCTCTTGTAGTAAAGATGACATCTATTTAATTCTTATTATCAATTGTTATAGCTTATGATTTAGAAGTTGAGTATATGGATGTGAAGAAAACATTCCTTCATGGTGATTTGGAGGAGGAAATTTATGTCACATCCGGAGAATTATTACTTGAAGTCTTAGTTGTTAGCATATTTTGATGATTATTTATTTATTTTATGTTGATATTTATTTCCTACTAATTTCAAGTCATTTAGTGGGACCTACCAGTTGAGGTGGCATCCTACATGGAGATGATTGTATGACATGTAAGATACATTTGTGGAAGTAGGCATCCCATTTGGTGGACCCCATCAAAGGCTAATTTGGTGGTATGCTTCATATTTTGTAAAGGTTCACTCTATGATGGATTATAACAATTTTCTATAACAATTTATGATAATGGAAGAGTTATGTATGAAAACTATGACAAGTTGGCCCTATGTGATTGAGGCACCTATGCATGTAAGGTGTTGCATGCATGTAGGTGTATTTCCTGTTTCAGGGATCCTATGTATGAGGAGATAGGAATTAGAAATGGTAAATATGAATCAGGTGGGTCCCAGTTATGACATTGCACTCATGCAAGGTTGTTGCATGCATGCAAGTATTGTGCATGTCAAGGAGACTCGAGATAGGAATTCAAGTGTTGGATTCTTTCCATGTGGAAATCCTAGGAATTATCCATCTACTCTTGTGGAGTTGTATTTATTTGGTACTAATCCATTTTTCATAGTAGTATAGGTTTGAAGAATTCATGGTTATTGTTATGTTCCTAGAATTACTCCAAAAATATTGTTGCAATTGAAGACTCTAGAATAAGCTTAACTCTATGGTTGTATGCTACTTGTTTCAGATTACTGATAATACAAAGAGTTGTGTTTTTGGAGTGTGGGTTTTTTCTCCCAAAAGGGTTTTCCCCATGTAAATTTTATTGTGGTTTATCATGTTTTGCATATTTTAATTAAGTAAATAAATGCACATCTAATAATTGTAACTAACAAGGTTTTGCAAGAAAAAAATGCATAATCTCCTCCACTTAGATAATTGGTGTAGGAAGTTGCTTCCACTTAACCATTTTCAAATGATTTCCTTTAATTTTGTAATATGTGGTTTTGTGGAAGATGACTTTAATCATCTCCTTCTCAATTGTATGTTTAGTATTAGGAGTTAGAAATGGCTATGTAACAAATTCAATTGGAAGGGAAATTTTCCCAAAACCCTATTATAACATTTTCTTTCCTATCCTTCTCTTTTTTAGGAATCCACACATTCATACATCTAGCTAGTTATCCCCTCAATTCTTATTTGGAATATGTGGATTGAATGCAATAGAAATTTAAATACCTCCATAAATTAAACTTAATTAATGACACAAAGTACACATCAAAAAAATATAAAGATGACATGTGCTCAACATACAAGATTCAAAATAAGAAATTATATTTAAATAAATGAAGTTAGAGTACAAGTGTCAATTATAAGGCATAACAAATGGGGACATTTCCCTTACAATAGATCTCTTGTTCAATAGCAAGACTATACTACATACTATAAATTTAGCCTTCTTGATAGGATTGTTCTGACCTTTGAAACTCCTTGGAACACCTCAAGGGTGAGAACATTGTGGGAGTGTGTTTTGCCCTACCACAAAGTGAATCACTTCCCTGGTATTCTTCTTGAAAGAAGAATTCATGACCCAGCATGAGGAAAAATAGCAAAGTAAAAATGAATAGGAGTAATGGAATATGTGTAGAAAATCATAAAAATATCTAATCATATCCCGAATATCACAAAGGTTACACCAAAAACCTCATCATGTTGAATGCTTGTGCACATACATAATCAGTCATGAAGGCTACATGTAAGTGTACCATCAATGTTGCTAAGTCCATCATTTCTTGAAGCAACAAGTAAATCTTTGCAAGTTCTAGTTTGATAAAAGATAACATGTCTACATGCATGCAAACATTTCAATAATCCTTTCATGAGTGTCTGTCAAGAAATGAAGTGGATCTAATGTATGAACTTGCAAGTTAAAGCACGGCAGTAATTAAAATACAATATTAAATAAAGAAGGTATAGCTTATGTATGTATGTATATACATACATATATGAGTATGCATGCTTAAACAGGTAAATAACATTACCCTATTATCTCATATTCAACTATCATGAGAAGCCAAGCATTTCAATAGATGAAGTTAATTAGCCATAAAATTGCCAGCCTATCATTTTCCCAAGAATTTTATTCCTTACCACATATATAATCAATTATCCATGACGAAGTCTCAAATATGATCAACAAATGATTGTTCAAGTCCATACATACTCAACTAGAATTTAATATGCCTCTACATGACTATACAATCTTACCATCTACTGAATTTGATATGAAAGAATTCATTATATAACATTTTCTTCAATTGAAAGATCTTATTTCAATTTATCCTCAAATCATGAAACTTCATACTAATTAAATTATTCATTGAATGAATCTATCTCGTTAAACAACTTGAGATAAATTATCGCATAATATTCATACTAAAAATCACAATTTTTCATAAAACTTATCTCGAAGTAATCTAGGTTATAACTTAATTTTAGCTCTAATGAATTTTACAAGTTTATATCTATGTTTGGTTTGAGGTCATCCTACCTAACAACATATCACCTACCTTGTATTCCAATATATCCTCTTTATATTATTTCATTATGTCTTATCTTTAATACTATTTATAAAGATCAATATATGTATATATATATCAACAAATGACAATTAAATACATTAATATTTTCCTTGAATTCAAGAGGAAGATCTTAATATTATTAAATGGAAATCTATATATATTAGTATCATCTTAATTAAATAAGGGATATAATTCTACTTTAACCATGGTGGCTTCCATTCAATACCAACAACATATTTTTTATTGAATGATAATGACCATTTTAATATAACCGGTCAAGCATAAAATGAATCTTGCCAATGCTTTTGCGAATTTAATCTTTTACTCGAGGAAAAACAAGGAGAACATTGGGTCATGAATTTATGGGGGTCGAAGTTTGAAGAGAAGGGTTTGAATCTCGAGGTGATCATTTCGGTTCAAGTTGGTGGAACCTTTGGATCTATAGTATGAAGAACTTACAAATTAAGACTGACATCAGAGGAGTAGTTTGGTTCATTTTGTTCTGTTGGAGATAATAATCCCAACAACTTATCCAATTTTCCTGCTATACCTAATAGCACTGTATCCTCTACTCAGTAGTCTACCTCTTAGCATTAAAGACTAGCATTAAAGGAAAATCTCATTTGTGTATTTGAAGGGTTGTTACTTGACGTGCAAGTCAAGCTTCTAGAAATGTATTCTATTTACTTTACTTGTAGGTCAAGCTTCTCCTCACCATAGATGTTTGGTTTTCTATATATTGTAATCACTTTATTATTGCTAAGTACTCTCTCAGCAGAGTCCAGCTCCACAAAGCTGTAGGAAATTTAAGTTTATGTAATGTTTTTGATATGATCAATATAAGATATTATTTCTGTACTTTTGGTTTATCCTTTTGCTGCCATTCTCTGACATGGTATCAGAGTTACTGCAAGTTCAAGTTGCATAAGCCTCTTCATATTTAAATGGAGAGCAGCTAGATCGAGTTAAGGAAGCTAAAGTTGTTGCAAGAAAAGCTAGTTGTGGCCTGCCATTTGAAGCAAAGTTGTGTAAGACTTCACATTGTAATGGAGAGCAGAAGTCAAACTTCTTGTTGTAGATGTCATTGTCGTTTAGCAAGGAAGGAGGGATTGAGGGTTCTGAAGAACCTCAGGCTTAAAGAGAAGTTGCAGCTGTTAAAATTTGGAGACCAATCAAAATATAAAGCCATAGGCGAAGAAGATGGATTGTGGTCTGAAGGAAGGCCACTACATGAAAGTATAGAAATCACCATAGGAGTCGTTGAAGAAGAGGAGTTGCAACTGATTGAATGTTGTCATAATTTGCTACAAAAAAAATATTGTGGGAATCACAAGTGGAGTGATAATAAAGGAGACATAGTCTTTTGTTATGAATTATGTAGTTAATGCCTAAAGTCTAAAGTTGTAGAGGTGAAGCTCCATATCGCTATCAAGAGGAAAACATAGAATATTCCAAGGAGAAAATCTCCATGCTGATATGAAGTTGTAAAAGAAAAGAAATTTGTAAAGAGGTTGATAAATAAGGGTATTTGAAGAAGAGAGGTCGTTGTTGGCATCGATGGTGAAGGTTGCCTCATAATACTTGAAAGTCATTATATCAAAGAGTGAAGATGGGGAGTCAGTTTTTGTAAAGGAGTTTGTTCGCAGCCATCAAGAAGAGAAGAGGCTGCCCCTATTGGTCAAAGCAAAAATTTGGAGACCAGACTGCCGTAGAAAGAAAAGGTCTTGATAAATTCATAGCTATCAAAAATGAGATTGTTGTTTTTCAATGAAGAGGAGCTTCCGAAGAAAAGGTTAAAGTTTGTTCGATGAAAAGGCCAGTTTCTATTAAAAGACAAAAGAAATCTGTAGAGTTTTTCCATGGAGCAATTTTTGAAGAGAAGCCTTTGAAGAACAATGTAAGAAAGGAGTGTTAAAATTAATTTCAACTCCTAATTTTCCTACTGACCATGCATTTTGAACTCCTAAAGGTGCATTTCCTGCTCCTGATAGCTTCAGAAGCTGACTGAGAAGCCACATACAGAAAGAAAGAAAAGGCCAGTTGTAGAATTTGATGTTAAAAATTGTGGGAATGGTTTTTTGAAGTATAGTTTTGGTGAAAGGAAGGTCATAATCTCAAAAAATTAGAGGATGTCATAGCAAGTTGTTTTGTAGTAGTTGAAGTTGTCTAAGTGTCTAGGTTGAGAGAGAGTCAGATTGAGAGCATATTAAAGTCTGTTGAACAAAGTAAGGAGAGGTGTTGACAAAGGAGATCAAAAAATTAGAGGATACCAGTATGCATTAGTTTCCCCATCATGTGAGTTTGTGGTAATCTGAAACCACTTGAATGCAAGGTTTGTGGTTGGCAAAGCCCACTAGGATCCCCGAGCACCAGCAGTGTGACTCTATGGGAGGTGTTGAAGAAAAAATGTGTCTCGCACCTGAACCTACAATGGACTAGTTACAAAGTTGGCCAGAGCTCATGGATAGAGCATCCCAACAGCAAAATGGGATTTCCTAGGTTTGATTCTTAGAAGTTGAAGATTGAAGATTGTAGATGCCGAAACATCAGTGAAAGAGACCAAGAAAGAAATCAGAATTTGTAGTTGTGATTAAGGGGGAGTGTTGGAGATAATAATCCCAACAACTTATCCAATTTGCCTATTGTACCTGACAGCACCGTATCCTCTACTCAGCAGTCTACCTCTCAGCATTAAAGACCAGCATTAAAGGCAAATCCCATTTGTGTATTCAAAGGGTTGTTACTTGATGTGCAAGTCAAGCTTCTAGAAACGTATTCTATTTACTTTACTTGAGGGTCAAGCTTCTCCACACCGTAGATGTTTGGTTTTCTATATATTGTAATCACTTTGCTATTGCTAAGTACTTTCTCAGCATAGTCCAGCTCCACAGAGCTGTAGGAAGTTATAAGTTTATGTAATGTTTTTGATATGATCAATATAAGATATTATTTCTGTGTTTTCTGTTTTATCCTTCCGCTGCCATTCCTTGACATGTTCGAGGGTCAAGAAAAGGAAAATAAAAGAAGAGAAACTTCAAAGGTTTTGGTTTGATAAAGAGTTTAATGTATAGACATGCATGCAAAATGCAGAGACAAAATCGAGGCATAATGACTATTTGGCAGCGTTCCTTAGCATGGTGAATATTGGCGACGCTAAGTGAAACAAATTGAAACATAAACATGCACCTTAATAATGCGCTCTGGATCAGATATCCAACAATAACTAAGGGACAACATTCATGGAGAATAGTGGTGTTGCGAAGTGAAGCAAACCGAAGATTGTGCGCCATAAAAGATTCTAGTAATATCGAAGGGACATCCATCAAAACAAGCAGCAATAATTGTCATATGTCGTAATTACAAGGGCCCTGTTAAACATACTTGAGAATGTGGATGCAAGAATAAGACAAGCAAATTATTCTAAAAAGGCCTCAAAGGAATATGATATCAAGAAATTTCGTGATTGCAGGGTATGCACACAGTGGATTGGATGAAGAGACTTTAGAAACTTTCTGAACAAGACATATGAGTATGCTTTCCAAGTGTAGTATGAAATATCACAGGCTTTCAATCAAAGAGAAGAAGATATATATAACCCAGAATAAAATCGATTCTCTGTGAAATAGCAAACGCCTCATCTAGATAAATAAAACGGTTTGAATTTTATGGTATTTATCATACTTTCGATCAAGCATTATAAAATAAAGACGAAAGGAAAGATATAGATGTCTCATAGGCTATGTTTTCTCCAAGAGTGCTTCAACCACTTTAAAGCATGGGGCATTTTTCCGTCTGGATTCACAAGAAAACTTTAAAAGAAAAGAGTTGAACCGCAATCTATCACCTTTCAAACACTGCTTCTATCTATTCAAGGTAAGATAATGAATGTATATCTGAAAATATTGTTCTAATGCTTCAAAAGATTGAAGTCATTTGGTCGCGTAGATATTAAATGGACTAAGCAGGTTGGGGAAAGCTATACGTCTGTATATTTCTGACATGGATCGATTTAATAACAATCAACAAATCAGACAAATGCCCTACAAACAAGTTACGAAAGAAAGGTGAAAGTAGGTACAAGTTGTAACCAAGATTAGAGCATTCGTAGTCGAAGGATCTTCATAGAAACATTTATTGGATAGTTACAAGTCGCGTTACACCTCTACAGGCTTCATGATCAAATGGAGACCTCTACCAAATGCCCGCCTAACCCAAGGAAACGCTTTTTATAAAGGAATGAAAGATAAATCGTTGAAGAATGTTTTCTAAATAGCTCTAAACTGACCAACATACATTCTATTCCTTGTTGATGTTTCTATTTCCGTCTCAAAGGATCGACTTGCAGAGATTTGAGTCTTTCTATCGATCTCCTATCCAAATGTACCTTGCTCCTTTTTCTGAGTTTCCATGTTTTTTTCAAAATTCCGTATGTCCTCACTTTCTTTCTTTTTTCGCATGCGATGCAGATATCTTTCCCCCATTAAATTGTAGGCCCACATGCAAGCTTATTTTAACCGTTATATGGCAGAATACACGATAAAACCATGCAGAGCTTAAATTTGATGGCCGTATGGCCGTATTTAATCATTTTAGCTGTAAAATACAATTAAAATTGTAGGAACACTGTATCACTTGAAAGGAAAAATTTTAGCTAATCTGTCAAAATTTCTATGTAATTATTTCTATATATGTTGTTTCAATCTACATATATTTTTCTTAAAATAGATAACCTTTAATGTTTGAAAGGCAACTTCAAATGAATGACCGTGACAAAAAAATTGCTTGACAAGCAGGGTCGACCATCAAATTTAAGTCCTGGGCCCATGCAAGGTAATGCCCTCTCCATCAAGATTCATTAAAACACTATTTAAGAGTTTTCATACAAGGCAGTTACACAAGCTATTTCATTTAATTTCTAGTTAAAATTTTATTCATTTTTGCATCTTTATATTTAACGATTGCATTAAATGTGATTTATTTTACTATTTGCATGCTTTTTTGTGTGCTAATTTAATAACTTCAAGTATTTCTCATGGAGTCCATTTTTAAAATAACTTGTTTAAATAACTTTCTTTGGCTAAGTCATTAAATAGTTATATTTTACGTTATTAAAGATAAATAAATAAAATTATTGATATTCAACCATTGTTAACAATAGAGCTCTCTTCCCTATTATTCAATTTACCTATAAACAAAATAAAATGATTACAAGGGAATTTTTTTTCATTTCAATAAAAATGTTCATGTAATTATAGTTATTTATTAATTAATTTTATGCACATGCAAAAACAAGATATGACAAGAAAAATCTTTAAAAAATAATATTAGGCAATTAAAATTTGTAATAAAATAATCAAAATTTTAAGATTCTAAAGCATCCAGGGTAGTAGTCTTCAACTCTACAACTCACCTCAAGTCATTTTATAGTTAGAATTGTTTTCTCTTCAAGAATTGACCACTTCTCAAACCTCCCCCTTTTGGAAGATCGATCATTCATGTTATGGTAAAATTGGATAAAAAAAAGGTTAAATGGGTGCCTCCACCTCCCTTTAATACAAATTTGAACTTTGAGGGTGCTTATTGGGGAAATCAAAGACTTTGGGGGTAGGATGCATCATTATGGACAAATTTAGTAACTTGTTAAAGGGTAAATAAATCAAACTAACCATTGATAAAAATAATGAGGCTAAAGCATAAATGTATGCCAATATGGTTTGTAAATAGTGTGAAGCATTTTTTCCTTGATCATTTTTTATTTTAGGCTTGTATATATTTTCAGTTTCGGATGTGTTCGCGCTCAAGTAAAGTTGTCGAAAAGGTGTGCAATGCACTATGTAGTGGTTGTGTGGCTTTCATTTTTTACCTTGCTTATAGGAGAGAGTCAGAACACATGTCAACTCATCGGGGATTTTCTCAAGGAGCTATATTCATGAGTTTGACAGTTTCCACATGTTTGACATATCATCTCTTCACTGCGAGCAGTTTTCACTTTTGTAAAGCGATCTTTTTTGGGAGTTTTTCAAAGCTTGCTAGCCCTTTTTGGTTTTCAGGATGGAAGCTTTGAGTCAATACCGCCAGGTTACATGACTAGTTAACTAGAATTTTGCCAAGCTATTTTCTAAGATTTGATCATTTTCATATAACTATCTTTGCTAAATATCTAAAAAGAATTAATGCAAAAATTGAGAATTGATGAGAAAATATTGTTGTGACCTAACTAATGACCTATGATTAGATCATGTGCTATCAAATTCAAACACCTGGCAGTAATTACTTTCGTGTTGTGGTAGTTTTTTCTTCTTTTGGTAGCTATAAATGAGAGGTGACGACAGAAGTGAAGGATTGATTCCAAGTTTTAGTTTCCTTTGCTAAGGAAAAGTTTATTTAGTTTTCTTATGTTTTAAGAACTATTTTCAGAAGTAGAGTTGCAAAACGACTTTTCTCTGGCATGTTATATCGTTTATGCTCAAACTATTATTAGATCAGCATCTAACCTCTATTTTAAAGTTCATTTGATATTTAAGCATGAATTATTGGGAAGAAATCTTTGATACTATGCATGTATGGCCTTTATCAAGTTTTACTTCTTTATGTTGTCATTTTGAATAAAACACTATATCAAGCAAGTTGAATTGAAATAGTTTAAGTTGTTGATTTCCATGTTGTAGGCTTAAATGGTAGAATAATAACTTTTGAAAATTGGATTATGTTAGTGGAATTCTCTATTTTTCTAAAGGGTTGTTGTTTTCTTATATAATGTATTGTATTATGAGAGATAGTTTACATGGTTTCCAAACATTTTTCTAACAACCTTGGAAATCTTTATGTTTGATCAAACCTTAATGAACACTAGCTACAGGAAGATTTGAAAGTTTGCACTCTACTTGTTGTTAGCCTTTGTTGTTCATTCTCTTTCCAACAATGAAGGGTTGTGGCATTTTCTATCTAATTATATCACTCATAGGAAAGATTAGGTTTGAAATGTTGTAAAAGCTTTAGCGAATCACCATTTTTATGTTTTATGTTTACATTTCTTTTTACCCTTTTCTTCAAAACCCAAAGAAGAGTTGGCTTTCTATAAAAATCCCAGAGGTATTCAACGAGGCACAAATCAGTCCCCCACTCACTGAATTTCCCATAAGACTGTCAGAGAGGCATAAGCTTTGATGATCAACAATTCTTTTTTCTGGAATGCCTGGTGGGACACGAAGTTCTCTGAACACCTTATTAGAAGTTAGAAATATTTCTTAAATAAGGCTAAGGAAAGAAATTGAAAGTTTCATGCTCAGAGTCCAAACAAGAGCATCTTCAAGAGGTCATTTCTAATATTCCCAGTTACCTACTTCAGTACCTAGGAGAAGAAGACTTATAGGTTTTGTATCACCTGTAAGGAGAAATAGAGTGAGAAGTAAGAGCCCAATATATAGACCCTTATCTACTCCACCTGAAGGCTCAACCTTCTAAATTAGAATACTTGTACACCCGATTCATAGGAATCTTTTCCCCATGGCTCATGTTTCTACCCCTACTCCTATAAATTTTATAACCTAGGATAGTGGTAGTCTGTTACAACCACCTATGCCCCCAGATGAATGGCCTACCATACCCACTAACACCCTCAAGGCTATCCCAAAATTCTCTAGAGAAGATTTCAATACCCCCTCCGAACACCTTCAAGATATAGCGGAGGTATGTAGGTACATAACATAGTGGAGGAAAACATCACCTTGATGTTGTTAGCTTCCTCTTTCAAAGGAAAGGCCCAAGATTGGAATCGATCTTTGGCATGCGTTCTATCATCTCCTTGGATTAGCTCAGATAAAGGTTGTTCAGATGCTTCTCAGAGAAAGGAGATCATTCTCTATTGCTACATCAACTAATCACCATCAAGAGAGCCCTGCAAGAGGCTATGAGCGATTTCAATACCAGTTCCACAAAACCTAGCAAAGGATTCTTGTATCTTCTTGACCCCTAGCCACAATGGCTTTTATGTTCTATCTAAAGGCTCTCAATTTAGACATCGCAGTAATGATAACATCCATGGGAGGGGATATCTTGCTTAATGCATATGAGTTGGTTGTGTATGTGGAAAATAGTCTGATCAATGTCGAGAAGCTTTTGCCATGATCTTTGATACCTATATTTGCAAAAATATTGGGTGGTCTTTAGGAAGAAGTTATTCCTAGCTCTTCTACTACACAACCAACATCGGCTATGCTGCAGTCTATGTACGTGTACCCCACTGCCCAAACAAGCACATTGGGCTCATCCTGTATTGCAGTGGACTTTAGCAACATGGAGAGTCTCATGCAGACTTTTGCTAATGAGTTGGTTATTATGAAACAACAACAAGCAACACCTCCAAAGAAAACCATGCAAGCCTATGGAAGAGGAATTTTTTCTTATCAACATAATACATACCAAGGATCCTCTAGAGGAGGAGGTCAATAGATGGCATCTACAAATCAGATAGTTTTGGTCACCATGCCGCTATAGATGGTCAAAGATAGCTCGAGTAAAGAGTTAATTCCAGGCCAGATCAATTTGGTAGAAGATGAGAATGTATGGTGTTTCCCATGTAGCGATAGTCATATGCCTCAAAATTGTCCAAGAGGGAATATGCAACAGAAGATAGTGGAACAAAGAAGCAAGGGCACACTTTTGAATGTGGATGAATATGAGTCCTATGAAATGGAAAATTCACATTTCTAAGCATAAATGCAAGGAATGTCTTTGGAGCAGGAGTTGGATATTGCACCGAACCAAGCACTATTTTCATGGAATGAAGAAGAAGATGTAGTTTTTGTGAATGAAGCTATAACGATTAGTACTTCATAAACTTGTATATTCAGATTACAACATAAGATCTAAAAGAAGGCTCACAGGAGAATACATGCAACAAGCTTTACCACATCCACAACCACAACAATCACCACTGCAAGAAAAGCAAGCTTTTTTTCCCACTGTCTGACCTAGTCCTCATCCACACACTCTTCCATTCCCATAGAAGGAGATAAACAAAACACCAACCCCATTTACAACAAAAAATTTTCTTCTAAAAGCTAGATAAATACCACCATTCAAGCCTAAGACCCAACCAGTTAGAATGCTTAATGTGGTGGAGCAATTGAAGAAGGTGCCTGCCAATGTATCTATGTGGGACATCATATCTATCATTGAACAAAATACATTGATTTGAGAAGCATTAAAGAAAGAAGAACAAATACTGTAGATGGGCGTGACTCCATCATGTGGTCAAAGCAAAGACAAAGGATCTGTGTCAAACCCTCAAGCTCTAAAAGTAGCAACTTATGCGAATGATGTGGGAAATGAAAAAGAGAAAGAGGTAAGCATGCCAAAGCCTGCACCTTTCTTTTTAACACTTATTATGGGAGATAAGATTTTGCATAATAACATGATTGATTCAAGGGCTAGCACAATGGTCATTCCAAAACAAGTAGTTGATGCCCTAAAACATAAGTATGAGCCCCTTGAGAAAGGAATCATACAATTATATGGGAAGAAGGTCCTAACCATTGGTTGGATAAAAGATCTATCTCTAACCCTCTTCTCATGTCCAAGCCAAATAGTCACATAAGAATTAGTAGTGATAGGAATTCCCCCAGTCTTCAGAATGTGTCTTTCAAGAGATTTCATTGTGAAGCTTGGTAGATACTTAGCACTCAACTAGTCCCACCTGATACTGAGAACCAAGCACAGGGGGAAGGTGAAGTTTTTATCTAAATCGTTGCATCCAAAACACATAGCAAACAATGCAATCCTATGCTTTGAAGTGGCACATACCTCCATCTCTCAGTAGGAGATATATTATGTAAAACTTCTAGAAGATGAAGAAGACACAAGTGATTGGACTCCCGAAGAAGAGGTGCTCCTTAACCAATTCATTGATTCTAACCCATTTTGTAACTTTCATGCAACAAGGCTAGGCACCTATGTGATTTTCGATGATGATCAGTTCCTTCCGAAATTGATAAAAGATGTGGAGAAATATGATGATTTGAGTGATAATCGTATATGGACCTTATATTTTGATGGTGCCAAATGCAAATCTGGCTTTGGAGTAGGTGTCTAACTAGTGTCTCCAATAGGATCGAAGACCCTCAAAGCTTACCATTTTCAATTTTCATGCTCGAATAATGACACAAAATATGAGGACTTGGTTCGTGGTCTAACCCTTGCAAAACACATGGGTGAAAAGAGAATACAAGTTTTCAAAGATTCAAAGTTAGTGGTGAGCCATAAAAGATTATACTACCTATTGCAACGCACTAGGTATGTATTAATTGAAGGTGTATTATTTAAGAAAAATTATGATGGTGTCCTACTCTGATGTTTAGCCAAGTTGCAGGTGGAAAGAGTTCTCACTGAATTCCATCGCAATCCTGAGGGTGGAAATTTCTTTGCCAAGACTTCCACTTTAAAGATAATGCGAGCAGTATATTATTGGCCCTCTATGTTTTCTGAAGCACATCATCTAGTGCAAAAGTGTACTTAGTTCCAATTCTTTGTTGGCAAAAGAAAGAATGGTGCTTTTCCCCTTAGCCTAATTGTAACCGAGGTTCCCTTTACTCAATGGGGTTTGGATTTTATCGGAATGATAAATCCTATTTCTAGTGCTCAACACAAGTGGATCCTTACGATGACCAACTACTTCACAAGGTGCACGGAGGTCGTAGCCCTAAAAAATTCCATAGAGGGGGAAATTGTCAATTTCCTTGAAGAGCTAGTAGCTATTTTTGGCCTGCACAAAACCATCATATCCAACAATGCTCGAGCTTTTCTAGGATCAGGGATGTCAGGTTTTTTTTTCAAACATGGGATTTTCCTTAAAACTTCATTGAATTACTACCCACAAGGAAATGGGTCAACAGAGTCAACTAATAAAAACCTAATTAGGTTAATCAAGCGTATTGGGTCAGAACAACAAAGGGATTGGCATTAGCACCTATGAGATGCACTATGGGCAGACCAGATTACTCCCAAGCAAATTTTCAAGACCTCCCCTTATGAACTAGTGTATAAAAAAGAGGTAATGTTAGCTATTTCCATAGAAATTCCTACCTTACAACTACTGAAAGCCCTAGAAATTGAAGAAAGTGGCAGAATGGAAGTAGTGTTAGGAGAACTCCTCAAACTGGAGGAAGACATAGAAAAAGCTTATGAAGCCATGATCAACCGTCAATAAATAGTAAAGCGATGGTTCAACAAAAAGACCTCTAACCCTAAATTCAAAGAGGCGAGCCTAGTGCTAAAGTACGATGAATGTACTATGAAACTAGGGAAACACACAAAATTTGAAGCACTATGGAAGGGACCCTTCTGAATCAACGTGTGTAAGTAAAAGAATGTGTATGAACTTGAAGATATGGAAGGAAACACTTTAGATATATTGTTGAATGATATTTATCTGAAGTTATTCCATTAAAATATGTAGTTCTTTGAAAAAATTAATAGTTATGTACCATATGTAAAAAAAATTGTAAATACGTTTTAATTTTGAGAATAAGCCATTGAGAGTAACATAGAAGAAGCAAAAATTTTGTATTATATTATATTCATAAAAAAAAAATGTAATTCAAAGCCCGAGGCTCAAATTTACACGTAAGGTTCTCTCGAGCAAACCCAAAAAGAGTTACAAAGAAAAAGATACAAAAAGGAGGCAACGTGCAAAAAGTAGTAAAGAAAAGCCTCCAACCATTGTCTAAGAAGCTGAAAGGGCTTGTCATAGGGTTCTTCTTCTTTTTCTTCTTCTTCTTCTTCTTCTTCTTCTTCTTCTTCTTCTTTGTTAGGATGCAAAATGGGGTTGAACACACAATACACACAGGCTCCACATGATGTAGACCAAAGGCCTAGTCACCCCGACTCTACACCTGAAACTCAAAGTGCTTCCTTTAGGTGAGCCCCATAATATGCTCCGCATTGTACTCCCATAGTAGGTATGTCTATCCCAAACTCTACGTGCCTACAGAGATCCATGGTGCTTGGGATACCAACTCCAAGGATAGCCACCTGTACTATCTTACCAAGCCCTTCCATCAGTACAGTGTCGAACATCTAGTGACATAATTCAATTATCATGGGTTTGGCCACGTTTAGGTCAAGCAGCGAGGTAACGAAGTGGGAAAGAAAATTGCAGTTAATTTGAAGCTTGTTCTCATTGTTAATGAAGTCCTATCCAACTATCCACCTAAACACAACCAAATCAAGGTAGTCATACCTCTTCACCAAGCGCTTAATTCTATCACTAGTGACCTCTCCCACAAAGCAGTATTGTGGCCTCCATGGGAGGAGCCGAATAGGAGTTCCTAAGCTAGTTGACATTTTGAGAAAACAAGGAATTGTGGAGCAATGGGAGATAGCAAAAAATCTTGCTAAACTTAAAAGGCTATATTTTTGAATAAATATTGCATAAGGTGGAATAGCTATATATAGAAAAGATAAGTTGACAAACCCAACAAATAGAAGGTCCATTTTTGGCCGAACAACAATGGGAAAATATCAAACCAAAACAGAGGAAGGTACATAAATCATACAGAGAATCTAACAGGAGGTCCTCATAAATAAATTTGGGCATTGGGAGTAAATGCTCTCATATGTTGATTGTTGACGTGTGTCCTTTGCCATCATCAACACCAGCCAGCTTATGTGAAAAGACATGGATTAACATGCTAAGCTCTGACAAATTAATGGGAACATCTTTTCAAAGGTACCTTGCATCACTTTAGCACATTTCTCATAGCAAAAAGCACACATTCCAATGCAATGAGTTTATTTGTAAAAGAGGCGACAAGGAGAATGTACTAATTCCATTATCGCGACATTTTTGACATTCCCAAGGGATACGAATCTCAAGGTAAAAGCACAAGTTATGTCACACTTTCATCCAACTTATCAACACAACTTAATTTAAGTATTTCTTACTAAAAATCAATTTTGGTCAAACATATGATCTTGTAAGATTCATTATAGCTAAGTTAGATACTTCCACAACTTTCTCAACTAAAATTGTTGGCTAAAAATATATGGAGCACTAGTTTCAATCCAATTTACAAAACAAAAAAATATTTGAAAAACTTGAAGTTTCAATAACTCATACTAATGTACAAATAACATTTAAATTTAAAATTATAAAAATACCCATTTGTAGTTCCATAAGTGTAGTTTTCAAAAATATATTTATTTTAATAGTTTAATTAATTTTATTTATTTATTTTTACTAAAAGTAGGTTATCAACACAAAATATTAGGTTGATTACAGTGCCAAGGAAAAATACTAAACTTATTAAAAAAATATGATGCACTAGATAAAAGAATCTATTTCAAGATGGTATAATTTTTTTCCATTTTAGATCAATATTTAATGTGAAAGTTGACGTCCGATAAAACAACTATTTTTTGATTCACACACATTTTAATATTTATTTAAAAATATATATTTATCAAAATTAGAAAGAAAAAAATATATCCATGCACTCAAGTTTCAAGTTATAAATACACACAAAAAATTTGAAAGAAAAAAACAAAATTTACTATAAAAAGTTTGACGTCTCATGCAACTTCATTTTTTAGCATTTTATCAGCAACTAAATTATAGTGTTAATTTATTAAAAACTAGTTTAAAATAATTTTTTTAAAAAAAAATACAAACATAAAATATACTAAAAAATACATATTTTACTAGTTTACATCATTTCAAAATTCAAAACATATATGCCACTTTTTATTGATTCAAGTTTAAAAGTTGGATCAGTGTTGGTCATTTTCTTTATGAAGTGTGACACAAATTTGTGCTTTTACCCCTCAAATCCACATGTATCGCCTTAGTGATAGCATTTAATGGGCCAACAGTAATGGCATAGCTTACATTGCATGTACAAGCGAGGAAATTAATTGCACTCAAAAGTAGATTTTTCCAAAGAAGCAAAAGGCAAGTGGCCACTTTTGTTAAGGAAACTCTCTGCAACTTTGTGATACATCCATGTTGGAGCCATCAACCTCTGGTAAAAAAGATGTAGCTTCAATTAGAATACCTGGTTATGTCAATATTTTTGGGCAAAACTCATTCACCAATGCTCCAACACTTGAGGAGCAGCCATTCGAATTATGTAAAAAGGTGCAGCCAAATAAATGCATCCCAAGATAGGCGGTACAGGATATCGCCGATAATGTTTTTGACCCCATATTATCAACTAACCCTAAAAATTTTAGGGAGGGTGTGTTTCAAAGAATGGTGGAGCATGAACCATCTAAGGGTTTCACATTTCGACTCTAGAATTGTGGTTTGTTGTAGTTCATACTGTTTGTCATATGTACACCCATGCCCAGAACTGGTCAATACATGTGCCAAAAGATTCAACAAAAGGACAAAATCCATTGAGGGTAGTAGGATCAAAGTTACCATTTTTGTTGAAGCCATATGGGATATGTTGTGTATCCCTATGACCTGGGGCACGGAACACTTTGATGAAGAAAAAATTGACATCTTCAGGGAAGAAATGGCCAAGAACACAATTTTTTATGAGGACGAAGCAAAGGAAAGGCCAAAGAAATGTCATTTTACTTTTCCTCTCACACAAGAAATTCAAGAAAGATACGCAGTATGTGTTCTCAATGCTAGCCTAGGTTTTCAACCTTGAAAGTGATGAGGAAGTCCATGCTTTTCAGTTGGGCCTGGCTTTTACAATCAAAAGAGAAAAGAACCAAAGATACTATGATTTTGCTGAGGTGATAGGAAAAAACATGCTAGAGCAATTGGAGAATTAATGTAACACTGAGTCTAAATTCAGATACTCTTCTTTCTTTTCTCATTTAGTTTTGCATTAGAATTTTGAGTGGCTAGAGAAAAATATACCAATGTTTAGGTTGGATGTAAGAGGTTTTCTTCAGCCAGTTTCTGTATGGACCCATGTACTTTCAAAAAAAGGGGATTATTACTAGTTTGTAGATCATTTTCTAAGGCCAGTGCTTTAAGATTTGTTGCCACACCCTATTGGCCATTTCTCTCTTGACGTCACGCAATGGATGGAAAATCCACTGACCCCGATGGATTATTTCTTGGGAATGGATTTTACATTTATCATATTTTATGGTTTTGTTGAGGATCCTTTATGATTCCCAAATTTGTAACAAATAAAGTATTCACATTGGAGGCATGTCATCAAGCAACCCTTATCGACAACGTCTATGTTGCTGGAAGAAACAAAACAAAGATATATTCACTTCCCCTTACAATTTCTAATAGTCATGTAACGTTGAACAAGTAGAAGGTTGAGGGTGAGCTCACAAATCTACTGGTGGTCTTAGGCTTGTTTCTCATTCTTGACAAGTGGGATTACAACCTGATAAAGCACTTTAGTTTGAAACATGAAAGTCAAGAGTATTTTGAGAGGAGGAGCAATGTAACTTAAGAAAGTTTGGAGGTATATATATTGACTTGGCTCGCATTCCACTCAAGTGACCAAAATGGCTAAGTGTCTATGTGTCACAGGCAAAGTATCAGAAGAATGTCCCAACAAATCCCTCAATGCACATTTAAAGCACAAGGGATGGTCGAAAAGGAAAAAGGCGGACCTCTAGAGATTCTGACAAGAGATGAAATGCCCCAATACCTCGTTTGGTAAATTTTATCCACACAACAAGGAGTTCAAGGATATTTATGATCAAGAGGTTGACTCTAACAATAACAATCTAGAGACAAGTCATGAAATTAACGAGGGACAAATGTTACACCGTGCTTCTCAGCCTCAGGAATCTGATAGCCATAGAGACTTGAAGCAAAGGGACTCACAAGCTACATCATCTGCTGGTGCTCAAAGCAAAGGAAAAAGGACCTGACGGTCCCCAAGAGGGTCCGCTGCAGTTGCAGAAGGCCAAGTTTCATACGGATCGGCTGCCAAATAATCAAAACGTACCAGTTCTAGTCATGCAAAAAGAAGATGGGTCCAAGATATAGGTGCATCCGATGCGTCAACCTGAGGATAAGAAGAAGCGAAGTCTTCCCTGTAAAATGTTTTGACCACCATGGCCTAGATAATTTTTACTCCCTTTCTTCTTCCTGCCTCTGCATCTTTGGTTACTTCTCTAACCCCTCCCATTGCAAGGAATCCTCCCTCCTCGAACCCTGAGTTAATAGTCTTGAATATACCCCCTACCATTTTTAATGAATCTTCTAAAAATACCTTGTGCATCGAATGAGAATCATCTGCTTCAGCCACTATCAATTCTTTGATCGCCCTATCAAGGGCCCCCATTGAAAGAGGAGAAATTTTTGTGTTACCCGTCAATCCCGATCCATCTGCTTCTGGGAGAGCATCTCTCCTTCCACCCACTTCTTTTTACACTTTGATTGGTCTTTCCCCTACTCAATCTCACTTTTGGTATCCCACCTTTTTCCATGATAATGCTCCCTTTTGCTTCCCTACATGCTCATACATCTAAAGTTTCTCCTTATGTCACCCTTTTTGGTCTCCCCCTTGGTGCGTCCATTGCAACACAGAGTATTGATATCCCCCAGAGTCTCGAAGACCATTTCAATGCAACCAAGCAGCCTGATAGGCCAGAAAGAAAAGGCTATTTTTAAATAATGTCATGTTGCCAGCCACCAAGAAGATTGAAGCTTGCTTCAATGAAGAGCGGAACTCTTTGCTAATCACTACCACGAATCCACTCATGTCCAAGCCTAAAGGACAGATGCAGATGGAGGACTATGAAATCAAATCCATGGGCCTGGATTTGAGTGAAACTCACCAACATGACAAAGTGGTCCTAGCTAAGGCCACTCAGAAGGTGGTATATGCAGACTACAAGAGGTTGGGCAGAAAATTGAAGAAGCATGAGGAAGAGTTGATAAATGTGAAGGAAACAGTGAGTAGGTAGCATAATGAGATTCAAGCCAAAGATGTTGAGATGGTCCGCTTAAGGAAAATACAAGGTCAGCAAGGGGAAACAACTAAGTTGCTTGCAAAATCTTGGAGTGAATAAGTTCAGCTTTATGTTGAAATTGAAAAATTAAAATGTGAGTTGGCTATTGAGCGCCAAACAAATGTAGAGCATTGGAACGCTCAAGAAAATATGAGAAGAGATTTGGATGGTGTTTGATCTCAAACTTCCAATGATCTTTAGAAGGCCCACGTGGAAGCAAAAAAGTCAAAACAAGAGATTTGAAGGCTAAGCTTAGAACTGACAAATTCCCTTAGAGAAAGAGGTCAAATGGAGGATGTAAGAGCAAGAGAGGCTTAGTTTAACTAGGAGCTAGCTGATGCATGATGATCTGGAACCCTCCCAATAGTGAGGAAGTTTATATCTACACATTGGGAGTAGATCACAGTTGTTGTTGCCATTCTCAGACCCACTTTGCAATTCTTAAGGGATGTTCAAGAATTAAATATGAAGGTTGGTTTGATGGTTGATCAATTTCTACAAATATGCACTCCTCACTTGGCGAAATCGTAAATCTTAATTTCCATGCTATGCATGGCCACTGATAAGGACCTAAGAAGTGCAAGGATTCTCAATCAAAGAGTCACCTTTATCAAAGCAAGCAAGATCATCAACTACCACAAAGTCATAGTGAGCTACAAGGATTGTCAAATAGTGCTAAACAAGCAAGTCAATGAAATCAAGGACTTCAGTGTCCTAGTTGACTTTGAGCTACCTCCTCTTCTTTCACTGGATAGAGATGTGTTGATAGTTGAGCAAGTCACAGATGTGATCCAATGTAAGGTCCAAATTTCTACAAAACTCCCAGGTTCAAGCATGACACCCATGATTGATGATGTTGAGTGCAATATCTTTTCTCTTTCTTGACTATATTATCACCTTGAGGCAGTTTCTTCCAAATGGACATTTGTCTCTTTCAAAGAAGTTTTTGAGCTGGAGCAGGAATATAGGCACATATGTACTCTTTTCCAACCAACAAATCTAGATTGGGATGCACGACATTCCGCTTTCCTCAAACTCCAAGAATTACTAGAGGCCTAGGTTCATGCCTCCACAAGCGAAGACCCCCTATGAGTCACCAGAACTGTGAAGCATATTTTCCTTGATCATTTTTTTTTTGGCTTGTATATGTTTTCGGCTTCGGATGTGTCTCCGCTCAAGTAAATTTGTTGAAAAGGTGTGCAATGCACCATGTAGTGGTTGTGCGGCTTTCATTTTCTCCCTTCCTTTCACGAGAGAGTCAAGACACATGTCAACTCGTCGAGGATTTTCTCAAGGAGCTATATTCATCAGTTTGAGAGTTTCCACTTGTTTGACACATCATCTCTTCGCTACGAGTAATTTGGACTTTTGTAAAGCAATTTTTTTTGGAATTTTTTCAGAGCTTGCTTGCCCTTTTTATTTTTTGGGATGGAAGCTTTGAGTCAGTGTCATCTGGTTATGTGACTAGTCAACTAGACTTTTGCTAGGATATTTTCTAAGATTTGATCATTTTTAGATAACTATCTTTGCTAAATATCTAAAAGGAATTAATGCAATAGTTGAGAATTGATGAGCAAAGATTGTTGTGACCTAACTAAAGATCTATGATTAGATCATTTGCTATCAAATGCTAGCACCTAGCAGTAATTACTTTTGTGTTGTGGCAGTGTTTTCTTCTTTCTATAGCTATAAATGAGAGGCGGCGATAGAAGTGAAGGATTGATTCCAAGTTTCATTTGCCTTTGCTAAGGAAAAGTTTATCTAGTTTTCTTAGGTTTTAAGAACTATTTTCAGAAGTAGAGTTGCAAAACTACTTTCTCTAGCATGTTATATCATTTATGCTAAAACTATTATCGAATTGGCATCCAACCTCTATTTTAAAGTTCACTTGATATTTAAGCATGTATTATTGGGAAGAAGTCTTTGAGACTGTGCATGTATGGCCTTTATCAAGTTTTCCTTCTTTATGCTTTCATTCTGAATAAAACATTGTGTCAAGCAAGTTGAATTCAGATAGTTTAAGTTGTTAATTTCCATGATGTAGGCTTATATGGTAGAATAATAACTTTTGAAAACTAGATTATGTCAGTGGACTTCTCTATTTTTCTAAAGGGTTTTTGTTTTGTTATATTGTGTTGTATTAGGAGGGAGAGTTTATGTAATTTTTGAACATTTTTTTGATAACCTTGGAAATCTTTATGTTTGATCAAACCTTAATGAACACTACCTACAAGAAGATTTGAAATTCTGCATTGTTCTTGTTGTTAGCCTTTTTTGTTCTTTCTCTTTCAAACAACAAAGGGTTGTCGTGTTTTGTGTCTAATTATATCACTCATAGGAAAGATTAGGTTTGAAATATTGTAAAAAATTTGGCGCATTGCCATTTTTATGTTTTATGTTTATATTTCCTTCTACCCTTTTCTCCAAAACCCAAAGAAGAGTCAGCTTTCTATAAAAATCCTGGATGTATTTAGTGAGGTGTAAATCAATCCCCCACTCACTGAATTTCCCATCAGACTGTCGGAGAGGTGCAAGCTTTGATGATCAACAAATAGTAAAGTCCATCAATTTTAAAATTATACTCATATAAGGTGATTCTCAAGTGATCATTAATGTAATCAAAATCAAAAAATCTAACCACTAAAAAACTTACCACATTCTACAATAGATATGGACCTTGCTAGATGACTTCATCTCAAATGAAGTCTACCACCACTATAGGGAAGAAAATCATGCTACCAATGTTTTTTCCAATGTGGGAGTTTATCAAATAGAAGAAAAATTGGTCTTTGATTCATCCTCAACTATAGTGAATCTCATTAAATACTAAAGTGTGCATGACATTCATTTATTCTCTTTCTTTTGGCATTTCTTCACAACCTATGGTTACACATTGAAATCTATAATGGGAAATCCTATTTTATATATGGTTGCAATTTAAAAATCTTATTCTTTGGCTAGGAATAAATTTACAATGCCACCACCTCCTAGTTCTCTAGACCATTAGTAATTATGATTGATAGTTGTCTCCTCTCTCATTTTGTCTAGATGATCAATTTGACTCCTTATTTATGGCCTCTTATTGTTTCAAAACTATCATTTTATACCTCTTCATCTTGTTGCACAGACTGTTGTCATTGCACCAAAAGATTGACCTGTTAATGCCCGATACAACTGTTAGAGTTAATGAATCCATGGGAGGCAGTTAAGCCATCTTAAAAACCTAAGTGTTGCAATGCACAGCACAAGGAGACCGAGGGTGCACACCTTGCAACAATCCCTCCCAATGCAAGCGATGGGTTTGAACCTTTAACCCAAGCTTTGATACCAATTTTTGTGCAGACAGTTGTCGTTGCACCAAAAGATCAACC